>PVJA010025118.1:0-31115 GCA_004027025.1 Myocastor coypus
ACACACACACACACACACACACACACACACACACACACACACACATTGCAACCAGATTAGGCAGAATGGTGAAATCATTCTGAAGTTTCTTAAAAAATACCCACCAAGTAAGAAGGTTAGAAGGCAGGGAGAAGTAAAATTTGGCTCTATTATGATCAGAACCAGAAAGTTACACATATTGGGTTCCTCTCTTCTCAGCGCGAATTAGAGAAGCCCTGACACTCAGCACAGTCCCAGATGGTACCACTTTGCCCCAAGAAGACAGGGATCCTCTGCACTAGACTCAGCTCTGTCACCCTAGAAGAGGCCCCCACTGCCCAGGGCTGTCCATGTACCCAGTCCCTAATATACTCACACAGCCTGTGAGCAGGATCACATAAGGAATGACAGGTATCAGTCTGTCATACCATGCCTGGTCTTGCACAAACTTGGTTGCCCTCTTTTCCTCCCTGGCTGCCTGGGGGGCAGGCCATGATCATGAATGATACAGTAATTGCTCAGACTAGAAGTCCACAACCAACCAACTGAATACTACAGAAGAACTGCATGGTCATTGATACACCATACTTCTTGCTGGGAAGCCCACGGTACCTAAGACAAAAATGCAGACACATTCACCACGATGCATGCCACCAGGTCACATGTCATCTTTGTGTCTGGATTCACAGCCCATTTGAGGGACAGTAGGACAACAGGCTTTGGTGTGATTTATGATTCCTTGGACTATGCCAAGGAAAATGAACCCGGCCGCAGACTTGCCAGACACAGCCCATAGGAGAAGGAAAAGACTTCAAAGCAAATAAACAATAGCAAAAGGAAGGCAAGGCTAGCATGAAGAAAGTCAGTAGAACTGAAAAGGCCAAGTTCAGTGCTGGCCAAATTGAGCTGGCGACAGGATAAGAGCAGAAAAAGTAAAAATTTTGCCATGACTTTATCTGTGGTGACTGTACATTTTCATGGCAGAATTAGCAAATTATAAAAGCTTGAAGAAACTCACAAAATTTAGTTGCTCCCAAGACGACTGTCCCTATTCCTGAGGTTCAGAGAAGGAAGGGCTGGGCCCCAGAGATGTGGCTTCTCTCTAAGTAACGAAACTAGACCTTGCGTCATCAAAAGCCAGGTGACTAGAAGTGCTTCTGGTTGAGGAGGAAAAGCCAGGCAGACAAGGTCAGGGGAGCCAAGCACTGACTCCATGCAGACTGTTTTGAAAGAGAAGAAAATTCAAAGGTTCAGAAGACTCTAGAGAGCCCTGGGTCCACAGCTCACAGTAGGCGGAGCTGGCAGTCCTGGCTTGAACTTCTGGGTTCTCTGTGTGATCTGCCCCAGTGCTGGTCCTCTTGGGAAATGTCTTGCTGTTGGACCGCTCAGGCTAGATGCCATTCCCTGGCTCTACTTTCTCTGGTCTCAGATGCTAAGGGTTCAAGGATCCTCTGGGAGTCTTAAGACTTGAACAAAATGTAGGAAAAGGGTACAACAAAGCTAAAATGATGGCCAAAGGACAATAAGCATCCTCTAAGGACAGACAAGGACAAAGAGGAGCATCTGGCTTGCTGGTGATCCATTCCCCACACTCCTCCAGCTATGAACCACCTATGAACCACCCTACCACCCTGTCAGTTTCATATATATATATATGCTTGGCCTCCATAGCTTTTCAAAAACTAATTTTTACCTGAAAAACCTTCTATACCCATCCAAACCCTGTTCTGAAAAACTTCTACACATCCCTTCAAACCCATTTGAATCATCTCCACTGTGCAGCTTCATGGTTCTTGGTAGCCCAGTCTCACTGATCCCCATGCTGGGGTTGACAGTTCCCTTTTCTCTGCACACCCACATCCCTAAGCCTTCTCTCCCAGAACAGCTGTGGGTCTGCTGCAAACACAGTCACCTCAGGGATAATTTCAAAATATTCTGACTCAGGCCCCACCTCATGGGAAACTGACTCAGGGGAGTCTGAGGTGGTGCCAGATGTCCAAAACGTTAGCGGTGGCCGCCAGCGGTTGTGCCGCTCAGCAGGGGGCAGGGATGGCTGGAAACAGGGTCTTCTCTTTTATTCTAGTGCCGGGCTCAGAAAACAGGGTTTTTCTCTTCTATTCTAGGGCTGGGCTCAGAAAAGCACTGAGGAAAAGAGAGAGAGAGAGGAAGGAAGGAAGGAAGGAAGGAAGGAAGGAAGGAAGAAGAGAAAAAAGTGGAGGGTAAAATAGGCGCAATCCTGGTAGGGGCAGGAAGCAGGGTCCTGGGACAGTGCTCCTGGGCCACTGTACTTCACCCCTGTTGGTGGCAGAGACCCTGGTCCTAGAGTGAGACCCACCAGAGGCTGAGCCCCAGGTCCGTAACACACCCACTGTGTCTGCCTCAGCACCCCACACCCCTCATTTCTGCTGCCTGACGCTAAGGAGAGCGGTGCCTGCCTCTGGCTGAGGACTCAGCGAACCCTTACAGTCACTATCTATCAAGCATCTAGGCATGGGTGCACCACAGGGGTCTTGGGGAAGTGTGGGTTCTGACTCACTTATGTCTGGGCTGGAGCCTGAGTCCTGAGTTCAAACGACCTTCTCGAGGGTGCTGGCACTGCAGGTCTGTGGCCCAATGCTGAGCAAGAACACCCATGTAAAGTGGACACTGCCCCTTTCAGGAAGCCATCCTGGTCCTCTGGAACAAGCGGGGGATGGGGCTGGAGCAACCGCTCTAGAACATGCTGTGTGCTGGGCACCTTGCTGACCCCACCCCACAGAGCGGGGGGTGCCTGTTCTCCAGGATTACAAGCAATCCTGACAGTGAGTTGCTTAATCCCCTCTACGCAGGTTTCCTTTCTCCGCTGTAAGAAGTTACCTTATACCTGGTGGCTTAAAGTACCACCTTTTTGGGTTCCAAAGGTCAGAGCTTAAGCAACGTGCCTCAGGAGACTAGAATGCCAGAGCCCGCTGGGAGGTTCCTTCTAGAGGTTCCAGGGGACCCACTCTTTTGCTCTTCCAACTTCCTGAGGCCACCTCACTCACCCATCTCTGCTTATGCTGTCAGGGTGCCTCCTCCTGTCCCTGACCTCTTATCTGTCTCTTCTAGGGACTCTTGTGATTATATCCAGCCCACTTGGATAACTCAGGATATTTTCGCCATGTCAAGATCCTTATCTTTATCGTGTTCACAAAGTCCATTCTTACCACATAAGGTCACAGGTCGGGGGTTCTGGGGATTAGGCAAGGACTACTACTTTACCAAGCACAGTTGTCACCCAGGTCTTCCAGCACAGCCTCTCAGCCAGGCCCTGGCTGCAGCCCTTGGGCTACTCATCATCTCCGAGGGCCAAACTGCCCATTACCACCCCAGTAGAGTCCAGACGCCGAGCCGTCTGAGGCAGCCATGAGGAATTGGCTGTTCCTTAGCAGTGATCGGCCAATTACCCAGGGCTGCAGGAGCAGGGCCAAGGGCATACAACTTTGTTGGAGACTACCGGCAAATGCACCAGAGAGAAGGTGGCCAGAGCCCCAGCCATAGAGGCAGTGTGAATAGTTAGTAAAAGAGGAGAAGAAGCACAAATAAATCCAGTTGTACTGTTTTGTTTTGTTTTTTTAAAGCAGGCATACCCTTAACCCTGTGGCCCCTGACACATGGTACTGCTGAGCTGGCCACCTGGTAGCCGTGTGCTCTGAGCCTCCTAAAGACCCTGGAGGCAAGCCAAGTGACAGGTTCCTGTCCTACAAAGGGTCTGGGTCAGAGGATGGAACCAGAGCAAACAGAGCCAGGCTTTGGCTCACCCACCATCTCTGCAAAGCAATGAATGGGCTCTGAGTTTGCTAACAGAGGGATTACCCGATCCGACTTTCCTGGGACTGGGGGCTTTTCTGGGAGAACTGGGGCAAACTGATCAACTTATTCATAGGGCAGCTACAAAAATCCAACTGTGGGCTTCAATGCTGTTGACCCTTCACTCCAGGTAACTTGGCAGGCAGCTGGCCAGACTCACTGTTATTACCAAAAAACCATCCACATGAAGCAGGGTACAGGAACCGCTGGACTCAGGGTAGTAAGGGAGGGCTACAGCTGGGTCACACTGGCTCAGAGTCTCAGAGATTCCAGAGCTTGATTCTTCTCAGTTCAGTAAGTGCGGTTAGGATACAGCATGGAGGTAGAGCTCAGGCTGGAAACAGGATAGAGTAGGAAAGTGGATAAATCCCCAAAGTAAAAACTCCTCTGAAAAAGCTGAGCACCCTTTCAGAAGCCGTGAGGGTAGCATGCCTTCCCAGAATCAGAGGTTCTCCTGCTAGGGGCCCAGGATCTGCCACTGGGGGGAGTTAGGTGCAATGGGAATGGGACACTGGGGCCTGACAGACCCGGGGTGACCTGCTTACCAGCACGTGGCCTTGAACAAGCTGCCTGGACCTCTGAGCATTATTTCCTCATTTGCAAAATTCAGCTACTAACAACACCTCTATGCAGAGTTAAGAGAAACAATCAACAGCAACTCATGCACTTGCCTAATACCCAGGAGGCTGCTTTTGTCTCCAGGCCAGATCAAAAAAAAGAAAAGAGAAAGAAAAAGAAAAAGAAAAAGAAAAAAAAATCAACAACCAGAAAGCTATCTGGTGAGCACTGAATTAGGACAAAGGGAGGTGGGAGATCCAGGCCTGTTCCACCCACCCTCTGGAACCAGTGCCCTATCAGTCCTTGGGTAAATTCTCTCTCCTCCTGCTGGATTTCTGGCATGCCTGTCCTTCCCACATTGTCTCATGTTGGCTGGGTCACAGGTGAATTAGACATCTTACTAAGTTTTTCATGTTCTAACATAAGTGATCTCACTGGACCGTCAAGCAAGGCTTTGGGGTAGGCATCCTCTCCCCATTTTACAGATGTACAAAATAAGGCTCATAGGGGTTGAGGAAGCAACTCATGATCACGCTAATTCAGGTCCCCATCTTAGGCTGCAAGTTCAGCGTCCCCTGCAGGAGACCTCATGACATTGCCACGGCTGTAAGGCGACAGCCCACACTGGTGGACCAGCCACAGTCACACAGCACCTGGGAATAGCTCTGCCCTGTGGTCACCCTCCTGACTAACAAGCCCAATTACAGGACTGGCAGAAAAAGTCTTTTCTAAAGAGGATGGGCCTTCCTCTCCATCCCTACTCAGCCGTTGAGAGGCAACGTCCTGGTTCTAGTGTTTGATTTAACGCCCCTCCCAGCCCCTCACAGAGACAATGTGGGCCAGCTCCCTTACACGGCTAAAAATGGAAGTGACAACTGCAGCTTCCTTTTATGAGAGAAAAGGGAATTTATTAGATTGAGCACAAAAGGATATGCTCAAGTAGAAGTAGAATGTGACTCCCCTAGAGTCAGGGAGAAGCCCAGGGTGCAGGCGTGGCTGTCCCGGCCTAGATCGCATAGGCCAAGTGTGGTGCTGTGGTATAACTTTCCAAAGACCTAGAGTCCTGCCAGGGAAATGGGCAGGGACAAGGCTGTGGATTTACTTCTTTGATTAATGTCTCCAGAATGTTGATTTTTTTGTAGAGTGGAAGATTTGGAAGCCTGGAACTGTTCAGAACTTTGTTCTCTGAAGGTGACACCAAAGTGCCTGGGAGTGGAGTGGCTGCATCAGCCTCGCTGTGCTGCACCAGGCAGAGCAGGGGTGAAGGACAGCCTCACAGGACCTCAGAGAGCTGCACCCAGCTTTTGCATTAGCTGTGCTCACACAGAATTGGGAAGGGGCCGCCTGCCTAACCATCAGCACAGGAGGGATCAGACGGACAGAAACTGCCTCAGCCATGCAAGAAGCTCTCTGCAGCATTTACACGAGAATGAAGATGACTCCCAGGTCAGGAAACAGTGTGTCGTTTATGTTGAACATGAGGGCAAAGATGCACACATATATATGAACACAGGAGTAGGAAAAGATAGGGGTCTACATGCATCCAACTGCCTCTGGAGAAAGACACTGGATAGCTGGGGTGAAGATCAAGGGGGGATTTAGCTGTAATATTTAGACTTGCAGTCCTATGTTATATAACTAGAACTTTATCTATTATCTATCTATCTGCCATGTTCCCACATGTAAATTTTATAATTAGATTTTTTTTTGAGGGGGGAGGCAAGGGTCTCCCTGTGTAGCTCAAGCTACCCTTGAGCTCACTGGGTAGCCCAGGCTGGTCTTGAACTCACAGCAATCCTTCTGCCTCAACATCCCAAGTGCTGGGATTACAGGCATGTACCACCATGCCCCAGGCCCTATAATTAGAATTTTTTAAAAAAGGTTTTAGCAAAATGAAAGTTTAGGAAAAAGAAGCAAGTATGGTCTGGGTGGGAGAAGAGCCCAAAGTGACAGTGAGACAGGTGAGCTTCTGTGCCAGGCCTGGTGAGCGTTTCAGGGTAGGCTCTGAAGAACTGGCTCCTCTCCCCCTGTCTCTCTCTCTCTATCTCTCTCCTTGTCTCTCTCTGTCTCTCTCGCTCTCTCTGCCATCTTACGACAAATGCACTGGCTGTGCAGAGCTCAGAGGCTTTGCTCGCTCCCTGGCTAAGTGGTAAGCATGTTGTACTGAGGTGAACACAAAGGAGAATTAGTTCCTCTCCTCCAACTAACACTCTCTCCCTAGCCTCAGACCCCACCTGAGCCCCCTACGCTAAGGGCTATGTCCACATCTGCACCCATATCCTGGATGATGGCCTCTGTAGAGCCACCTGAGTGGCTCTGAGTTCCTGTACAGTGCAAACAACATAAATTCTTACATAGATGCTCTGGGGTCACCATGCAGGACTAGTTCCTGGACCCCACAAGTCCCTTATACCAAATGGTATACTATTTATACACACGCCCCCCCCCTTAAACTTTACATCTCTTCTGGATTGCTCCTAATACCTAATATGATATAAATGTCATATAAGCACTTATCACCCTATATTGACTGGAGCCTAGTGACAAGAAAAAAATGCCTGTATAAATTTGTATTCATAATTCTTTAAAACTTTTTATCTATTTTTGCAGTACTGAGAATTGAACCATGGACTTTCATACTGAGCTACATTGCCAGTCCTTTTTAAGTTTTAAAATTCTAAGATGAGGTCTTAATAAATTGCCCAGTCTGGGCTAGAATTTATGATCCTCCTGCCTCAGCCTCCCAGAGTGCTGGCATTACAGGAGCGCACCCTTCTGCCTGCTTCATGCAGTTATATGTATACATATTTTTTCTTGTTTCAGAACTTTTGTTTGTTTGTTTATTTGTTTTTATGGCCGGCTCAGCCTGCACTAAGGGCAGGGCTGGCGCAGCATGTGGTGCCAGGGATCGAACCGCGGTCCCTGCAGCCGCCTGCAGGCGCTTTAGACCACTGAGCCATCCTGCTGGGCCTGCTTCATGCAATTAAACAACAAAAAAAGTTTTGATCAGAAGTGAAACCCAGGGATGCAGCATGTGTGGCTGCTGAGTGCAGGTAGTGCTACGGGGAGTAGCAACCTGCTCGTTCTCTGTGGGGGTCAGCGGGCCTCCACCTGTCACTCTGGGAGCAGGAAGAAGGAGGTTATGGGAGAGGAGAAAGCAGGACCAGAGTGGCTGCCCTGCTTTGCAGCCTCGCATTTCTAGCACAGTGGGAAGCAGAGGCCGTCCTGAGAAAGGGACAGTGGCTTGGAGTCCCCATATACCCACATAAGAAGGCCTGGCAGACTGGGCTGGTGAGATAGCTCAGCGGTCTAAAGTGTCTTCTAGGCAAACTTAGGAAACTGCAGGGATTGAGACTCAATCCCCAGCACCACATGCTGTACCAGCCCCACTCCCAGGGCAGGCTGAGCCAGCCATAACATAAATAAATAAAATTAATTTTTAAAAAAGGGGGCCGGAAAAATAGCTCAGTAGAATAAGATAGAGTGAGCGCTTACCTGGCAAATACAAGGCCCTGAGTTCAATCCCCAGTTCCAAAAAATAAAATAAAGTAAAAACGCCTGGCAGAAACCCCCAGCAACCAACTGCTCAAGTCCTGGGACTGACATGAGTCACTGAGACCTAAAACTCAATTTCCCTGAGCAGGGAACTTCCCAGAGCAGAGCTCCAAAGCCCTGTCCCTTGTGGCAGTACTGCCCAGCCAGGCTCCCTGTGGGATTATGACCAGGAGCAAATTCAGGGATCTATAACAACAGAGGGAAAATGATCCTGGGATGGAAGTTCTGGCACAAGAATGAAGAACAAATGAAGCGGCAAATTTGGGATAATTCTAAGTAAATGCAGGTCATGTCAAATAATAAACACAATGTCATGGAGTGCTGGACGCTGGACAATACTTCTACATACACTGCCTTACTCCTGTCTTACACTGCAGGGTTAGGGGCTAGAAGCAGACTGCTCAGATCAGCAAGCCAGCAGGATCCCACTTAGGCTGTGACAGTGAGGAGCTTCTGCCTACATGAGATGAGAAAGCAGCAGTGGTACAGAGCTTTCTTGCTTCTATCACAGAAGCCATGTGAGTATAGGTGAGGACACTGAGGGGCTTTGTGCTTCTGTCAGGTAGTAGCTTCCTGCAAGTTCCTGGGTAACATTCCCCTACCCTCTGTTTTGTTCCACCAGACTTTCCAACAAATTTACAACCAGAGTTCCCATATGAAATCTGCTTGACACACCTAGAGTAATTTCTGCTTCATTGGCTAAACTTGCTGTTACACAAAACCCAGCACGCACACACACACACACACACACACACACATACACACACACACACAAACACACTTTGGAATTTAAAATGCATGGTAAGGGCCAGTGAGATAGCTCAGCAGACTAAGCAGCTGCTTAGGCAAGCTTGGGACCAGGGTTCAATCCTTAACACCACATGTTGTGCTGGCCCCACCCTGGGTGAGTTGAGCTGGCCACTTAATCTGGGCATGGTGGTGCATGCCTATAATCCCAGCACTGGGGAAACTAAAACAGGAGGATCATTCCAAGTCCAAGCTGCGTACTGAGACCCTGTACCAAATACACACAAATAAATAATTATGTATATAAAAAAATAAATAAAGAGCACAGAGACAGTAGTATCTACACTGAGAAGTAGATAATGATGTCAAGTGATTTAAGGTTCTTGATTATTTGAAAGGAAGGCAAAAGTTTCAATTAACTTCTGACTGATATATTAAGAATGTATGTTGTGCCTTCGGGTAATCCTAAGATAATGGGAAAACGTTTTCAAAAAGTAGAATTAATTTTTTAAAATAGATACAGTTAGGGGCTGGGGAGATAGCTCCAAGGCACAAGTGCCTGCTGGGCAAGTGCAAGGTCGTGAGTTCGAACCCTGGTCCCACAAAAAAATAAATAAATAAATAAATAAAAATTAAAAAAATAAAATAGATACAGTTAGTCCAAAAGAAGGCAAGAAAAGGCAATATGGGATAAGAAAGACAACTAAAGAACAAAGCTAAGGTAGTAAATTTAACTCACTTACATTATACAGATCATTTAATTATTCTAGTTAGAAGATTTTCGGCATAAATTAAAAACAAATGTGCTTTTTTATAAAAATACATAATAATAATACACAAAGGCAGAATGACCAAGAATAAAGTAAGGTAAACCATTAAAACTCTAACAAAAGAAAGCCTATGGGTATTATGTTGTTGTGTTCAGTGTATTAATATCAGACATAAACACTAAGACTAAAAATCTCACAAAAGATAAAAGGGGCCACTTCACAGCAGTAAAAGTTTTGATTCATCTAAGAAACAAATTATGTTTCATATGCAAAGAAAGAGGGGGCAGGGATTTGGCTCAGTGGTAGAATGCTTGTCTAGCAAGCTAGAAGCCCTGAGTTCAGTCCTTGGCACCAAAAAATGAAAAATAAACCTCCCCTAAAAAACAATTCAACCAAAAAAAAACCAATTCAACCAAGAAAGAAAAAGAAAGGAAGTGGAGAAGAAAAGCCATCGTTATTTGTAGATTATATAAATTTATATACATATGTAATAGATATGCATATAAAATCCAAAAGAATCTATAAACTACTAGAATAGGTTTGACAATATTTCTATATACAAAATCAATGTATGTAAAGTTATTCACATTTTTGTATCTAGCAACAAAAAGCATAGAAAAAAATTTTTTAAAACACACTGTTTATAAGAGCATCAAAGAAATTAAATTACCTGGAATAAAACTAACAAAAGATGTCCCGTGCCTTTGCAGTTTAATTATAAATCTGTATAAAAAGACATCTTAAAAAGATTTCAAAAAGACAGAAATATACCTTGTTTGTTTGATCCATACCTTTCAACACATACCAAAGTTCACTCAAAATGGATCACAGGCTTCAATGTAAGTCCTAAAATTACACAAAGAGAGCATAGCAGAAAACCTTTGCAACCTTGCATTTGTCAAAGATTTCTCAAATATGACAACAAAAGTATAATCCATAAAAAGCAAATTGATAAATTGCACTGTGTCACGAAAGTTCTCTTTTCAAAAGATACTGTTCAAAGAATGAAAAGCCAAGCCACAGACCTGGAGAAAGAAAAGATTGCAAGCCATTATCTAATGAAGAAGTTGCCACCAAAATACAAAGAATTCTCAAAACTCAAGAGTAAAAAGAAAACAATTCAGTTAAAAATGAACTGCTTTGAGCAGACACTTCACCAAAGAAGAAAAATGGGTGGAAAATAAGCACACGAAGAAGAGGCTGACATCATTGTGGAGGGGGGTGAGACCTACTGGGGGAAGATTATAAAAAATGAAGAAATATTTGAGGTTGATGGATATGCTCATTAACTTGATTGAAGGGTTGGTTTTATGGGAGTACATATGTCAAAATGTGTCAAACAGTATGCATTAAATAAGTGTAATTTATTACATGTCAATCACGCCTCAGTAAAGCTATTTTTTAAAAGATTTCAATACACTACATACCAAATATACCATGTTTGTGGGCTGGCAAACCAAACAGACTCCCCTGTTTGATTTATAGATTGAATGCAATCCCAATAAAAATTCCAGTTGCTTTTCTTTCCCTTCTGTGGCTCTGATGAGCTCATTCTAAACTTTATATGGAAATGCAAAGGACCAAGAATAGTCCAAACACTTGAGATTTCCCCCTCAAGGTCAGAGAATTTGGCAGATAAAATAGAAAGTTATTACAAATCTATAGTAAATAAGATAGCATGGTCTGAGGGACAGACTCGCAGACGAATAGAACAGAAGAGTCACAGAACAGAAATAGACTCATATGCCTATGAATTCTTCTTTCTTTTTCCATTTTATGTATTTGATATCGGGTCTCACTGTGCAGCTTGAACTTATAGTGATCTGCCTGTTTTCAGCCTCCCCAGCGCTAGAATTACAGGCATGTGCCACCACGCCTGGACTTGATCTGGCGGCTCATTGATCCGTCCTGGAGGTGGGGCCAGTGCACATGGGAGAGCAGGGATTGAATTCTGGTCCCTGCATTTGCCAAAGCAGGAGCTTAGTCTGTTGAGCTATCTCGCTGGCCCATCCCATGAATTCTTGACACAGGATGACAGAAGAGGATCACAGAGCAGGGGGAAGAGCCGAACAGGGGGAAGAGCCGACTTCATAATAGTGGGTGCTGACATAGCTCACAATTCATATACGGAGGTCACAGTTGGGAGTCTATTTTTTTTTTTTCTTTCTTTTTTTTTTTTTCCAGAACTGGGGATTGAACTCATGACCTTATGCTTGCTAGGCAAGCACTTATTTTACTGAGCTATCTCCCCAGCTCCTGGGAGTCTAATTCAAGCCATGCAAAAGAGCAGTCCTACTGACCAGAGGCACCTCTCACGTGTGCACTTGACATGTTGGATTCTCAGCAGAACATACCAAAAAGTCCAGTCACCCGTGAGGTTGTTTCCTACAGCTCTCTGGTCCATTCCAACAGCAGATGCAGCTTGGCTGTCGGCTGCGATGCCCTTCTCCTGCTGCTGCCACTCCAGAGGTGGGGTGCAGGAGATGACTTAGTGGAATAAGTGCTTGCCTGGCAAGCTCAGGGTCCTGAGTTCAATCCCTGGTTCCACTAAAAAAAAAGAAAGAAAGAAAGAAATGCCACTTCAGAGGATGCTGCCTCATTTTTAAAGGCCCGAGGGGAGGGATGTGGGCCCATTAACATCCCCCACGCTACCCCACCCCCAAATCCTAATAGCTATGATGACACAGTTAGACTTCCTGAAGACTCCCCGATTTCAGCCCTGACATTTTTTGAGGCAATGCAACCGCTGTCAGTCAAACAGCTCACCTGCCACTGGGACAGCTGGGCTGTCTTTGAGCCCACCCACCACCACACCCACTTCAAGCACAAGCCTATGCTCAGGCCAATCAGCAGGGCTCCAGCTGCTATATAAGCAGCATTCCCTTCATACATCTTGACTTAGATCTAGGAGGGCTCAACCCGAAGTACTGACCTACTTGTGCTGCTGCACAGGTACTGTTAAAAAAAAAAAAAAAAAAAAGTCTTGCTCTACTGGTCCTATAAATATGCTTGATTTATTTCTTGGGTATTGTGGAATTGAAAGCAACTGCTTCTGAAGAAAGAGCAATAAACACTAGGTGCTGTTACCCCTGAAGAGCTCCAGAGACCAATGCCAAAGAAGGGTGGTGACCAACAGCAGCAGTGACTGGCACCCAGCATTGTCAGCTGTTGGCATCCAGTAAGAACTGGTGGGGGGCAGTGGCAGCAGGGGGGCTAAGAGCTGTGCTGTGCCGATGCATGCTTCCTATCTGACTCAATCCAAAGAATCCTTGACTACTTGGCAACATCAGGGCAGAGAAAAAATGTTTAAAGATACAAAAGCACAAATCATCTGAAGGAAAACATTAAGAAACTTGACTGTATTAAAATTAAGAACTTGTCTTCTGAGGAGTGAAAAGTTCATACACACAAAAGATTCTTGTGGTACATGAACAACACCTCCCCAGAAAAAGGTGAAATAGCAAAAATATGTAGGTAACAGGCAATCCAGTAGAAAATTGACAAAATTTTTCCTAGGCACTTCATAAAAGAGAAAGCTCAGATCACTAATCAAAATATAAAAGTGTATGCAACTTCATTAATAGTCAAGGAAAATTGAAAATAAAATCACGAAGAGGTATTGCTATGTCTATATACACTATTGGACAATCAAATTCTGACATCATCAACTATTTAGTGAAGATATGGAGTAATGAGAACTCTTATACACAGCTTATAAAACCAATATCTTGGTGCAACCACTTTGGCTAATAGTCTGGCATTTGCGGTGTAGCAAAATATACCTAGACAAATTCATGTAACATAGCTGCGCTAAGAATTAGGGGCAGTGAACTTGTAATTCCATCTACTTGGGAGGCTGAGGCAGGAGCATCACAAGTTCCAGGCTATCCCAGGCAACTTAGATTCTGTCTCAAAATAAAAATGAAAAGGAATGGGGTTCACTGTCCAGTATAATAAAAAATAAATAAAAGAATTGTAGATAATATATATCCACAGCAGTTTTGTTGCTAAACCAGAATACTAGAACCAGCCCCAATCACTACTAAAATTTACTAGATAAATGAATCACATTAAAAAATGCACTGCTACATAGCATCAAAAACTACAGCTATATTCAATAATATGGATGAAGCCCATGAATATGACACTGAATCAATAAGTATGAAAGATATACTTAGTATAATTCAACTTCTTGAAAAATGTGTATATCAAGATACATACATTTAAATTGCTTAGATGTGAATACATAGGTAAAAATGAAAAGCAAAAAATATGCATTTCAAGAGTTCTTGGAAGCATGTGGCAATATTCAATCATATGTGCTATCTTACATAACTATATCTGTTAATTTGAGCAATGGATTTGATGATGAAAATAGATAATATATCAATCATTGTTGGTCAGGTATTCTTGTCTTGAAAATCTGTAATCTGTATATTGTTGTATGTTACACTGTTTCTGTCTTTGCTTTTGTTTTTCTTGCTCTTGTTTTTACTCTTCAAAATAGAAGAAAATCTTTAAAATATATATTACCTTGAAAGTCAGGAGAATAATTATTTAGGAAAAGAAGTTAATGGAAGTAGTCCACACAGGGGCTTCTTGAAGTGGTATATTCTAGGGTTTCAAAACCAATGCCTCTCTTCCCTAACCATGGGAGCAAAATTCTCCTACTCAACATGCTTGATCCCGCCTAAGGGGTGTGCCTAGCGCTGGTCAAAAACTTTAACTGACTGACTCAAGTCTCAAGGGCTGAACCAATCCCTTGCAAGACAGGTGAGGTTATTTAAATTAAGATCCATCAGATTCCAGGCCTGATTATGCCATTTGCCTTCTTTGAAAACTTAGGCAAATCTTTTTAACTTTCCCTCACCTCAGTTTCCTAATCTATATAATAGGGATAGAACAAGCATGCACTGTGTAAGGAAGAGACTTTACAGAGTTCCTGTGGAAAATGCTGCAGATGATGGAGATGTTAGAGTATGTGGCCCAGTTGCAAAAGGGAAGAAGCAAACTAAAGAACAATGTGTACAGTATGCCACCTTCACTATAGAAAGGGGGAGAAATTTTTAATCACATATATATAGTCTCGTATATAAGCTTAACGTAATATTCAAGAACATAACATATATATATATATATATATATATATATATATATATGTATATTCCAGAGAATATTCAAGAAACTCATAACCATAGTCCCAGGAGACACTAGATGGGGTAGGAATAGAGAAGTAAAAGAGGGAGCATTAGAGTGACTTTGCTGTATACCTGTTCATGTATTTTATCTTTGTATTTGAACCACATGAATTCCTAACAAAGAACATTTAACTTATTCAATCTGTGTTACTGAGAAACGAATGCGATGCTGTGGCGAATTAAGGAAGAGTGGCTCTCCTCCCTCCTTGATCTGGCAGTTTGGCACCTGGTACCTCCCTGAAGGTCATGTGGGCTTGTTTTTGCCACACACCTCATCCAGGGTTTCCAGAGAACAGACTCCACGGGGTCATCAACCTGGCCCCTGGCTTCTGCTCCCTGCCTGGGCAAGGCCTGGCTCACCTGGAAGGAGCAGTGTGGAATTTGAAAAAGTCAGTTATTAGGGGTACACTTAATTTTTTATGATATGGGACATACTTTTGATCCCTCTGCAAAACTCATGACCAAAATCATCAGCAGAGGAAAATGTTGTATGCAGGAAGGAAGCTGGAAAGAGTTACCCACCCACCTGGGAAGGGGAGCGTTCTCACTGACTGCAGCTCACGTGTCAGGCAGTGTAAGCTTGAGGATGGATCCGAGGGGGACTTCTGGGGACCAACTCCCAAACTACCTGGCCTGGGACAGGCACAGACTTTCAAAAGCAGCAGCAGAAGAGAGCAAGCCAATGGGATGTCCAGGAAGCAGGGGTAAAAGTACAGAACTTGGCCAAGAGGGGAGCCACCCCCCACCCTCCTGAGCCCTCAGAAGCACAATGCAGCCTGAAAAGAAACATTTTCGAACGTCATCCTGTGGCAGGGATCCCACCAGAGTCCAGAAATATTTTTCTATTGACTTTTATTTTAGGTTTTTAACAGTATCCTAAAAACTCTTTCAATAAACAGTGCAAGGCAAAGGAAGACACGATCCAGAGTGGGCTGTCTCACTAAGTTGCCATGAGCTCCAGCCTCCTCTACTTGGGCTGCAAGGGAAGAACCTGAGCTTCGGAAATTCAGTGCACAGAGCAGGGCAGATGTGGCCATGGGAGCTCTGCCAGTACACCAGCAGCCCCCCCTGGGAGGAGAAGGAAGGAACCTTCCAGAACTAGAGAAAGCTTGCTGTGGGGGAAGAGAAGGAAGAAGGGCTGAGGGCTCAGAGCCGCTCCAGTCCTCCCCTGCTGTACGTTGATGATTAAGCAGGCTGTGGAATCGTGGTGGTGTTCCACAGCAGAAGAGCACAGCTCTGGGGCAGAACTAGGTTCTCATGGCAGAAGAGCATAGCTCCTGGGCAGAACTGGGTTCTCACCACTCAGGCAGGCTCTGGGCACCTCACTTAACCTGCCAGGGCTCCATTGTCTTATTCATAAGGTGAGTGCAATTGCACCATCATCAGGACTACTGGGAAAATCAAATGAGAGAGGAAGGCTCAGAACCGGCCGGGCAGGTGCGTTCCCAGCCTTATGGAGCCAAGTGAGTGCGTCCTCACTGCAGTCAGAAAGTTGCACAAGCCACTTCTCTGTCCAGGTCCAACTGGACAACATGCCTGTGACCATGGTGCTAGGTCCTTAGCAACGTCATGTTTACTAAGCACTCTTCACAAGAGGAGGAGGAGGCCTTTGCAAAAACAGAATAGTGGGGTGACCTGATGACAGAGGTATGAGTGGAGGGAGTGGGGAATAACAGGCTTGTGCAACTATGGCTGACATCTAGGGAGCACTGAACACATTGCACTCCCTGTTAGCTATGTTCTTGTACATTATTCTAGGGATTCTTCTCAAAGGTGGTGTGAAATATGCTATTGTCCCCAGGTTACACAAAGTCAATGTGGCAAAGCCAGACTGGTTCAGTATTTGCCCCAAAGTCACATAGCAAGAAAGACATCCTGGAGTGAAGCAGCAGAGACCTCTTTGACATTTAGCCAAAGTCAATGTAGAAAAGAAGGGAATAACAGAAGAGAGGGACATAGAGAGGGTGTGACCTTGCATCTAGGTGGGAGGGCTAAGGGCAACCCCTCTGCCAGTCTATGCCCCTCTGAGTTGCTTAGTTTGAACCAAGAGTCACTTCCAGGGTATTCCTTCTGCATCTGTGAGTTGACCAGCTGGCCTTCTAACTGGCCGGGGTGGATGCATAGACCATCCCCATCGGACAGACAACTGAAGCTCAAAGGTTTTGTCAGGGTCTGAAGTAACCAAGTGCTAAACTGCATACAGAGAGACAGTGTGGTTTTGTTTTATCTATTTATCTATTTTTTTTTTTTTAAATGTATCTGGTACAGGGTCTACACGGTCTCACTATACAGATCAGACTGGTAGTGATCCTCCTGTTTTCAACCTCCCAAGCGCTGGGATTACAGGCACACGACATCATGTCCAGTCTCAGCCACCTTCTCAGCACACTCCAGAGGTGGGGCCAGCACAACACACTGGAGATGGAACCCTGATCTGTGCATCCGCCTAAGCAGGCACTTTAATCCACTGAGCTATCTGGCCGGCCCCTGGTGGGGTATTTTTTGTTTGTTTGTTTGGAGGTTTTTTTTTTTTTTTTTTTTTTTGTCAGCTGTGGAGACCAAAGCCAGGACCCTGCACATGATAGGCGAGTACTCTACCCACTGAGCTACACCTCCAGCCCGGAAGAGTTAACCTCATTCTCCCTAATCAACTCTAAAGGGATTAGAGAGCAGGAGGTCTAAGAAAACAAGCTAGCATGAGCCACTCAGTCCTCCAGCCTCTGTGTGCTCAATGCCTACAGTGGGCAAATGTCCCAGACAGACACAGACACAGAAGACAACAGTACCTGCTTCAACGTGGGGAGACAGGAGGGACACATAGACTTCTCTCAGTGGCAGGGGATCCCGGGAGCCTGCGGAGCAAGGAAGCTAGGGTAGGAGGGGCTTGCCGCCAGGGAGGAAGGCTGGGGTGGCTCCCCGTAGCTCCCAGCACCAGAGTCACCATCTTCTCCCTCCAGGTGTTCTCACGCTACACGGCAGCCAGACCCCGAGACCCTGCGGGTGTCTTGACCCAGACAGTCAGTGCTGTGCCGTCTCTTCCTCTCTGGCAGCCCCAGAGGCCAGCCTGGCCAGACGCTCTTACTGAGCTCCAATGGCAGAACCTGTACCTAGTGTGGGTCAGGCTCAAGACCATCTCATCCCTGCCACAACCTGGGCCACTTGCCTCATATTCGTTTGTTTATTTATTTGTTTGGGACAGGGTCACATTACGCAGTTCAGACCGGCCTTCAACTCACTCTGTAGCCCAGGCTGGCCTCCAGCTCTGAGCAGTCCTTCTGCTTCAGCCTCCCCTAATGCTGGGATTACAGGTGTAATGCTCAGTGCCTGTCACGCTCTTGAACCTTGATCTCTTCATTGTGTGTGTGTGGGGGGACCTTAAAGCCACTGGGCAAATAAGGTAGGCTTGTGTCTGTGGAAATGTTTTTCAGGCCTCAAATTCCTTGACAAAGAGCAGGAGCTTCTTCGAAGCCTTGGCCCATTCCCACGCTAGAGGTTCGAGACCATTCTCAGCCATCAAAGGCAGCTGATGAGTTAATTCTTAAACTCTTCAGCCCTTGGGGAGCAGAGGCAGAGCAAAGGGCAGGCCTAGAGGCCTCTTTTGGAAATGACAAGATCCATTTAGCAATCAATTAGCATGGTCCCCAGGCTCTGGGCCTGCACACTCGGCAGAAAGAATGCGCCGCACAGGGCTGATTAGAAACAGATGTGCTGGCGAACAAGCGGGCCAGGCCAGGCCAGAATTCCTGGGTACCCAGCTCCTGGCTAGGAGGCTGGATTCATTATTACATTCTAGGCACCAGCACAGGGAGGGAGGCCAACGAAACCAAGCTAAGAGAGCAGTCTGCCGGAGAATGTGTACCTCTGAGGGGATTCAGAGGCGAGGGAGGGAGGAATGTTGACTCTGTTAGCAATAATCTGGGATAAAATTAGTTCAGCCAAATACAGACTGCAACCCTGGACCGACAGATGCAGAGATTCCAAACGTGACGAGGGCAACATGTGAGGAAATGAGCAAGCAGGGAGCGAGGAAGTTACCGGAGGCCTGGGATCTCTGGTCCCTTGGACATCGTCACTGCAGTCCCCACCAACCTATTTACGGAGCTCAGACTGTACGTGAGGCCTTGCACCAGGGCCTTTCAGGCTGTCTCGGTGTTCATCACAGTGAGCCTCTCATTGCGACCTTTTTGCAGACCAGAAAACTGAGACCCAGAGAGGTTTAACTATTTACCTACGATCACAGAGCTGCTAAGTAGGGATCCCTTCAACTGTTTAAATGCCCTTAAACACTTCTGCCTGACTTGAGAGGCCCCTCTCTTGACTATAGCAGAATTTTTTTTTTTTTTTTTTTGCGAGACCAGGATTTAAACTCATGACCTTGCACTTGCCAGGCAGGTACTTGTGCTACGGAGCTATCTCCCCAGCCTCAATTACGGCAGAATTGATTCTTCTTCTTCAAACTCTTTTTTCCTCCCGTAACAAATGGAAGAGGAATCCTGAGGTCTCCTACTCCAGCCCCTAACAGGGGCCATCAGCAGCCTCCATCTATCTTTCCAAGGATGAGAAGGCTTCACCATCCCCAGGGATAACGGCTCAGAGCTTGGACAACTCCCAAAGTCAGCTATTTCCCTCCTATTAAACTAAAAGTTAGGGTCCAGGAGCTGGAGGTGTCTCTAAGACGGATGCTTCTGTCCTTTGGATTCCTTTCCCCTTGAGAAATTTCAGGACATGACTATGACCTCCCGTTTATTTTTCTAAGCTATGCAGCCTGAGCAGCTTCTGTAGCTTCTGTAGCGCAGTCCACCTGTGGTGCCACCCACTGCCACTGGCACCCTTCCCTCCTACACATGTTCTCACTGGGCTGGGGCGTGGGCACAAGGTCAGCCAGGTCTCCTATCTCCCTGTGTCATGAATTATTGTTTTAATACAGTTTATCATTAGAAAAGTGATGCATTCTCACTGAAGAAAACAGAAAGTGGGCTGGCAGGATGGCCCAGCAGTCTAAATCTTTCCTGCCTAGGAAAGCTTAGGCAGCCTCAGGGACGGTGGTTCGATCCCTGCACCCACATGCTGCGCCATCTCCGCCTTTAGGGCAGGCTGAGACGGCCATTAAAAAAAAAAAAAATCTTAAAAAAGGGGCCAGGAAGATAGCTCTGTGGCACAAGTGCCCACCTGGAAAGTACAAGGTCATGAGTTCAAACCCCAGTCCTGAAAGAAAAAAAAAAAAAAAAAAACTGGAGAAAGTATAATACATAGAACAAAACTGCCACCCCAGAGAAAAACACAACCACAGCCACCTCCAGATTTTTCTTTTTTTGCTAAGCTTTTTACCTAACTTGATTCCCCTTCTATCTGCACATTTGCATCCTGCTTTTTTCCTTATAGCATAGGCAGTTTTCTGCGTTGTTAGAATGTCTTTGGAAATGTCATTAGTAAAGGCCATACTCTGTGAAGTGGGTAGAATTCTTCAGATTTCTCTCATGAGGGGCAGTGCTATAAATCCATATCTCTGGTTCTTTCTAAGAACCCCAGATCTTTGCAAGGCCTCCTCAAGATGTCAGATGTCATCTATATTCTAGGTCAAAGAGCCAGTATTTCTAAACTCCTTGAGCTAACATCCAGCACCCCAATCCCTGGCGGCCTCACCGTGGGCTTGCATTAACAGGCAAGAATGCACGCTGCCACTAACATGTGGCCCAGTGTTCCATCTGAGCTCCCTCTCAAGGGCCTTGTTTGATCTCACAACCACGTGGGAATGAATTTTAGTTTCTGGCCCTGCAAGGAAATTGCCACGTTGTGCTGAAAACAAGAAAAAGAGCTGAACTGACTGAAAACTCAACAACTGTTCTTCGATCCATCAGAGAAGTGAGGTCACAGGACAAGTGGCTGCTCCCCAAATTGGAACAGCAGACAGATATACGGAATGACATCTTGGCAGGGCAGAGACCTCTGTAGGAGCCAGCACCAGGCAGGATACCTGGAGTAGTAAATGAAACCTTCTGAAGACTCAGGGTGGACAAGACTAAGAGTCAAATCCCCAGGGGCCCAGTCCCAGGAGAGGGCTGTGGCTTTAACCTACAGGTGCCCCAAGGTGAAGTCCAAAGAAAAGCCCCCTTGTGCTCCCGTCAGGGGCAGAAGGGCAGTAACCAGCTTGAAATCTGTGAGAGAGTTCTGTTTGTAACAGGGCCAGGGCTGACATGCTAGGTTCCCAAGAAGAAAGAAAGAACCAAAAGGAAAACAGTCCTGCTTCAAATAAACCATCTAACCATAGCCCAATCTGTTGGGTTTGATCAGAACCAGACTGATCAGATGGAAAGGGAAATCCTCTGGACCTCTCTAGTCATCCTTTTCCACCTCATGGGAGGAGGGAGGGCACAGAGCCACATTGGTTAAGTTCCTATCCAGGTTCTGCAAAGACTGAGACCTAATCACAGGCCTACAGAATCCTCTCACCCCTAACTCCTTACCATTGCACCGTTCCAGGCTGGTTCACTGCAGTTCTTTAGCTGGCTTATCATATCTTGTCACTTAAGCAAACAAAGCCCACTGAAGGACAAAAAGTCATTTGTAGACAGTGAGCAAAAATTAGAGCCAGAGCTGGGTGTGGCGGCTCATGCCTGTAATCCCTGCACTCGGGAGGCTGAGGCAGGAGGATTGGTACAAGTTTGAGACCAGCCTGGGCTACTAAAGTGAGCTCAAGGCCAGCCTGAACTGCATAGCGAGACCCTGTCTCAAAAAGACAAAAAAAAAAAAAAAAATTAGAGCCAGACTTGGGGTTGGCCAGATACTCAGCCAACTAAAGTGCCTGTTTAGGCAAAGTACAGCGGCCATTGTTCAATCTATGGTGTGCTGTGTCAGCACCACCCCCTGGGCTCACTGAGATGAGACTGGATATGGTGACGTGTCCCTGTAATCCCAGCACTTGCAAGGCTGAAAACAGGAGGATCACTATGAGTCCAACCTACATAGTGAGACCCTGCAGGCTCCCTACCAAATATAGAAGGAGAAGGAGGAGAAGAAGAAGAAAAGAAAACAAGACTCAGATATAGCAAGGATGTTATAATTTGTCAGATTAAGAATCTTGGGACCTGGCAGGATGGCTCAGTGGTCTAAAGTGCCTGCTTGGTGGCTGCAGGGACCACGGTTCAATCCTTGGCACCACATGCTGCACCAGTCCTGCCCTCAGGGCAGGCTGAGTCGGCCATAAAAATAAATAAATAAACAAACAAAAGTTCTGAAACGAGAAAAAAAATAAAAATTAAAAAAAAAAAAGAATCTTGGGCAGACTTATAATTGATATGCTGCTGTGGTTTGGATGAGTGTTCCCCAAAGCACAAGTGTCAAAAATTTGTGTCCCAGGGCCAACAAGATGGCTCAGTGGTCTAAAGCGCCTGCTTAGGCAAGCTTAGGCAACCACAGGGATCTCAGTTCAATCCCCGGCACCATGTCCATTCCCAGGGCAGGCTGAGCCAGCCAGAAAGAAAGAAAGAAAGAAAGAAAGAACGAAAAGAAAGAACCGGGCTACCAATCTTATTTTCTTTTTTTTCTTTTTTTTTTGTCTTTTTGAAACAAGGTCTCACTATGCAGTTGAGGCTGGCCTTGAGCTCACTTTTGTAGCCCAGGCTGGTCTCGAACTCGCAGCGATCCTCCTGCCTCAGCCTCCCAAATGCTGGGATTACAGGCGTGCGCCACCACGCCCGGCTGGGCTACCAATCTTAGATGGAGCTGAACCTCCAGAACTGTGATCTAACTAACCCTTGGAAAAAATAAATAAGTAAATAACCCTTGGATCAGTTCCTCAGGCACTTAATTCTAGTAACTCAAAAGCTGATTGATACAAAAGCTAGGGACCCTAATGAAACAAGTAGACAATGTGTTCGAGCAAGTGAGGGCTACCAGCCAAGAGATGGCAATTCCATGGAAGAACAAAAGCAAAATACATTCTGCACTTCTGTTACTGTGCTTTTTTATCTCTAGTAGAAAATAGAACAAATAAAAATGAAGAAAATTTTTGCTAGTAGATCAACCTTGCAGGAAATGTTACAAGAAGATCTCCAGGGAGAAGGCAAGTACTGTCAGTCAGCAATGTGGATCCACGCGAAGAAAAGGAACACTGAGGAAGACATAAGTCTAGGCAAAGTAGGCCCCCAGGATGTCCCACAGCTGGAGAGGCCCTCAGAGGTCGTACACTTAAGCTGCAGATGGTAAAGCTGAGTGCAGAGACAGCACATGAGTTGTCTGTGGACACAGGGGCAGGGACCCGTCAGCTCCTGTCTCCCACCCCAGGGCTGTCTCCACTGCCACCCAACAGTGCTCCAGGACGGCCAGAGAGGGCTCCAGTTAGGGCAAGCTTTGTTATTCTTTGAGAGGAATAAGTAGATCACAACATTTTGAGCTAAAGCAACCAGCCTCTTATCAAGAATTCAAATTTCATACTAAAAAGGAGGGAATAAACATAAACAGTGGCACAGTAGGTCACAGAGTAGGCAACCGGGAGGCACCAAGAATGTGACTGCTTTTCTTAGTTGCCACCTTGTTCTCCAGCGTGCAGGTGTGGATTTCCTGAAACCTGGAGAAAGGCACAGGAGGGCAGGACTGGAGGGGCAAGTCTTCCCATGACTTCAGGGATGGGTTAATGTGTGGAGAACAGGAACTAGTGAGGGAAGGATGCCACCTCGAGTTTGCCGAGCTAGCTAGCCAGCCCTGAACTTTCAAAGACCTGAGACATCTACTGTTCCCACTTTCAGAGTCTTCATCAGTCAGACTTATTCTTCCAGTTAATGCCACACACATTTCTTTTTTTTTTTTAATTAGTTAATTTATTTATTTGTTACAGGGGCTTGCTATACAGTGTAGACTCGTAGTGATCCTCTTGTCTCAGCCTCCCCAGTGCTAGGATTGCAGGCATGCGTCATCATGCCTGGTTTTGGGGACAGCATGGCATGTAGTACCAGGGATCAAACCTGAGTCCTTGCACTTGCCTGGCAGGTGCTTAGAGTGTGGAGCCATAGCCCCAGACCCCACAAACACTTCTTGTGTGCTTCCCACGTGCCAAGTTCTATGCTGGCCACTGAGGGAAGACCCAGCAGCCAGATTTCAATTACCAGGAAAAACAAAGAACAGGAAGGAGGGCATGTTAGTATAATACCTTTCCTTCTCAGCCATTATGATAGACCAAAGGTACAAATGATTAGTGAAAACTCATACTAAATACTGAAGCTTATAGTCTTAATAGGATTCATTAGGCAACCTAAAAATCCTCACACCTAAGACACTTAGAAATTCTGAATAAAATATATAATAATTCCTCCCTTGTCCACTGTTTTCCTTTCCACAATTTAAGTTATCCATAGTCAGTCACTATCTAAAAATATTAAATGAAAAATTCAAAAAATAAGCAATTCTTAAGTTTTAAATTGCACAACATCCAGAGTAGCATGATAGGATCTCAGACTGCATAATGCCTTCCTGCCCAAAATGCAAATCTCCCCTTGATCCAGAGTATCCATGCTGTATACATTACTGCCCAGTTACTTACCTAGGAGTCATCTTGGACGTAGTGCTTACATTTAGCTGACCCTTACTTTACTTATCAATACCTCCCAAGTACAAGAGTAACATCACTAGCAGTCTGGATATGCCAAAAAGAAACTGAGAAAGTGCTTCTTGTAAGCAAAAAGATGGAAGTTCTCAACTTCATAAGAAAAGAAATGTATGCTGAGGCTACAAAGATCTATAATAAGAATTCATCTGTGAAACTGTGAAAAAAAGAAGAAGAAATCTATACTAGTTTTGCTGTCAAACTTCAAGTTACAATGATGATACAAGATAAATTCTTGGTTAGGTTTGAAAAGGTATAAAATTTGTATAAGTAAGTATAGTGTTCTGTGTAAAATGTTCAGTGCTATGCAAGATTCCAAGTATGTGTGGGGCCAGGGGTCTTGAAATGTGTCCCCTGAGGATGGGAGACCATTGTACTATGACAGATACCCTTTGAAAAACCACAGTAAGAGCTCAAGTGAGGAAATATACAAGGACCAAAACTTGAGAAGAAACTAAATAGCAAAGAAATAATCTTTTGTGTTAATGGTGTGACATTATAGGGTTATGTTAGGGGGTAGGGTAATGAGGAAGTGACAAAAACTCTTCTGCTCTGGTCTAGGTTATGAGTGGGAAAGAAGTCCCCCAAGGACGGTAATCTTCTATCTCTAAATTTTGATTACCCTGTCTCTGGGGTTTAGGAACCCCCAGACTGGTAAAAGAACATAATGATTAGTTTCAGGGTGGTGATCTTAACAAGAATAAATGCAAAACCACTCTGGAGACCATGCTGTCCAGTCTGCCTATGATGCTTACAGACGAGCGCTGCTGGGATGAACTCACAGTCGCAGATCACTAGCCATGTGGCCAAGAGCCAGACAAAATAAGCAGTGGGAAGGCCAGGGAGATAGCTCAGTAGAATAAGCACTTGCCTGGCAAGTGCAAAGTCCTGAGTTCAATCCTCAGTACCTCAAAACAACCAAACATACAAACAAAAATAAGCAGTGGGTTAAACCACACCCACCAAGAACATAACCATCAGAACAAACAATAAAATAAGAACAAACTGTGAAATAAGTGTGTCTTAAATAATTAACAATATAAGGAGTTCCAAAAAATGAAGATACCGTGAGAAAGAATAAGCATATTTGGGTAAGGAAACAACTTTAAACTCTTAGAAAGATTACAGAAAGTCACTGAAATTAAAGAGCCAACAGACGAGTTAAATAACAGGTTGAATGCAGCTGAAGACGTCACTGCTGAGCTGGAAGGCAACTTATAATTTGCCTTGTTGCTTGTTTGCCTGTAGAGCATTTTCAATAGTATTATGTAGTTGTATGTTGCAATGTCATTTTGAGATGAATCACTGAAAGGTAAAGAAATACACTGTTTTAAACTGATGGGATAAGCTCTTTAGCACCAACTGTCACACAAGCTCCTACTTATGTCAGAACAGGCTAGCTTCTGGCATTACAGATTTCAAACTTAGTTTCACCTTCAATAATCATATGCAAGGAGCCAGCCAAATAGCTCAGTGGGTTAAAGCACCTGCATGAGGCTAGGGGTTCAATTCCCAGGCCTGTCGTGCCGGCCTGGCCCCTGGGGCTCACTGAGGGCAATTGAAATTGGGCATGGTGGTACACACCTATAATCCCAGCTCTTGGGAGGCTATAAGCAGGTAGATTGCTGTGAGTCTGATCTACTGAATACCCTGTAGACTCATTCTCTAGAATACAAAAAAAAAAAAAAAAAAAAAAAAAAAAAAAAAAAAAAAAAAAAAAAAAAAAAAAAAAAAAAAAAAAAAAAAAAAAAAAAAAAAATCATAGGCTTCCAGATGAGTAGACCTATTATCACAACATGACCTCTGGCACTTGCCCTTTAGGCCACAATCCCAGGGGATCTGACAAGTGGGCAGCAGCCATTCCCAGACCAGGATAGCTGGCAATACTTCATCCATATATGGAAAGGACTGCAAACAAAATAATATATGCCATCAGGCTGGATGGCCTGCTGCCACCACCTCTTTTAAGTCTGAGGATTACTTTTCTAGTGTGACTCCACATGAGAGTTTGTGGATGAGAAATCGAGAGCAAGCCTGGAAGGTGGAAGAGAAGGTGAAATACCTCCTGCTCCTCCCACCTCCAAAGGCTGGAGCAAGCAAATATGGCTTTGCTCTTTCTCCACAAGCTTTCATTTTCAAGTTGTGCAGGAGCAGCAGTACATCACTCTTCCACAAACTCTGACTTCTCTGATCGTCACAGAACTGGTGGTTTCTTCCAGGGCCTCCTTCAACCTGAACAGACATATGGATGGGACACTGGCTAACACACAAATCACTTGGTTGTGAGGAGAGAGATGCTGAAAGAATAAGATTAGAAGGTCCGTGAGGAAGGTGTGAAGACAGAGCTCTCCAAACGAGCATATTTATGTGAGGTTGCTCAGAAGAAGGCTCCAATAATTTGGTGGAGGAGACGACCCATTCTGTGGGCATCAGGCAGCTCATGTCCCAAGGTACTCTTGTCTTTGCTGGAGAGACTGGCCTACAAAACGGCCACAGTGGAAGGGCTTGGCAATAGGGCCTCCCACTCATCCCATACTGATTTGGCTACAGCCCTACACAGCATCCAACCTGCCAACCACAAAGGCTAACACTGAGCCCTCAGCTTAGCATCACTTTCTGGAAGGACCAGCCACACTGTCTGAGGGAATGTTCATGCCACCAAACACCATCACAGAGAAGCTATTCCATAGAATTTGACAAGCTGATGGTAAAATCTGAACAGAAGACGACAGGACCATGAAAATGTAAGTTGTTCTTCAAGACCAAGAGGAGAGAAAGATTTGCCCTGTCAACTATCAAGATAGAGATGGAGTAAATCAAGAGCAAGCTCTTGGGGAATGGTTAGGTTGAAGGGGTGGAGCCCTTGTGAATGGGACTAGTACCCTAAGGAAAGAGGCCCCAGAGAGAGCCCTGACCCTTCCTCCATGGAGGGGCCCAGCAGGAAGGCAGTAGGATCAGCCACAAAGCAGACCCTTATCATGCAACACATCTGTTTTGATTCCAGACTTCCAAGCCTCTCAGACTGACAAAAAAAATTATTTTATAAGCTTCTCCATTCACAGTACTTTGATACAACATCCCAAATAAACTAAGACATGGAAACTGGATTTATAATAAGACAGACATTATAGCTTATTAGGAAAAACAGATGAACCATAACAAATGATACTGGCACAGTTGTTATCCATATGAAAGAAACCCCTGAAATTCCTCTTCATGAAGTACATAAAAATCAATTTAAGGCAGATTAAACCCAAATGTGTGAAAGGTAAAACTATACCCAAAACAGCATGATATAGAATAATAATTTTAGGCCCTCAGGCTTTTTTTTTTTTTTTTTTTTTGTCTTTTTTGAGACAGGGTTTCATTGTGCAGCTCAGGCTGGCCTTGAGCTCACTTTTTTAGCCCAGGCTGGTCTTGAACTCACACTGATCCTCCTGCCTCAGCCTCCCAAGTGGTGGGATTATAGGCGTGCGCCACCGTGCCCAGCTAGGGCTTCTTTTTAAAAAGGACTTCTTTTAATTTTTTTTTTTTTTTTTACTTAAAAAGATAAATTAAGAACTGGTTTTTAAGATCCTTCATAAAAAATGAGAAAAAAGCCACAAAGTTGGCGATGACAACTATGACATATATAACAAAGGATTAATTTCTAGAACATGTAAGGAATGTTTATAAATCAATAAGAAAAAGGAAAACAAACCCCAAAGAGACTAGATGAAAGGCCAAAACAGGAACTCCACTGAAAAGAAAAGACAGAGACTAATGGACATGAGGTTGTGCTCAACACAACCAAAAATAAAGGAAATGCAAATTAAAACCACAATGCCAAAATTAAAAGCTGACACGCACACACACACATATAGCACCACACTGGGCCACATTCACCAGCACGGCAAAAATGAAGGCATTAATTATACCAAGTTTATTAAGCATGTGAAGAAACAGAAGCTCACACATGAAAAATGGAAATATAAGTTGGCACCTTTGAGGCCAGGCATGGTGGTGCACATATGTAATCCCACACTCTGAGAGGCTGAAGCAAGATGATTGCAAGTTGGAGCCTAGCCTAGGCAACGTAGCATCCTCCAGAGATGTGACCTTAAAATTTTTTATTTTTTTTAACTTTTATTTTAAAAGGTCCTGGAGTCAATTTCCACCACAGAGAAAAGAAAAAGTGGTATCATAACTAATTGCTAGGTATTGATTAGCAATATAAAACTCATATACCCTATAAACTGGAAATCCAAGTGATATGTATAGAATTTTTTAAAAAGGAAACATCCCTGGTATCCCATATAAATACATTAGAGTAGCATACTGTGAGAACAGTGATACTCATCAATATGAATTAATTATTATAATCTTTTTAAAGTTTATATAGTTTTAGTGGGCTGGCCAGATAGCTCAGTGGATTAAAACCCCTGCCTAGGCAGATGCAGGGACCAGAGTTCATCCCCCATGGAGTGTCAGCCCCATCCCTGGGGCGCACTTAGAAGATGATTGAGGCTGGGTGTGACACATGCCTACAATCCTAGCGCTTGGGAAGCTGAAAACAGGAGGATCACTATGAGTCCAATTTGTGTAGTGAGACCCTGTAGACTCTGTACTAAATACATAAAAATATTTTAAAAACAAAAAAAAAAAACCCACAAAATTTATATAGTTCTTTCTTTTATTCTTATCAGTACAGGTTTATAATACATAATGATTATGCTGGGCATGGTGGTGCACACCTTTTAATCCCAGAACTCAGGAGGCTGAGGCAGGAGGATTCCTGGGAGTCCGAAACCAGCCTGGGCTGCAAACTGTGTTCAAGGCCACCCTGAATTGCGTAGCGAGAGCCTGTCTCAAAAAAGAAAAAAAAAGGTCACTGTAATAATTATGCTTAGCATAGGGTTCTAATGCACAGAGCAGTCTTAATCATTTTTCATTTGATTTCCCTTCTCTCCCGCCCTTTTTCCTCCTCTTTTGGTCTCCTCCCTTTCACAAAAGACCTAGCCCCACCACTTCCAATCACCTCTTTTGTTCTACCCTTTCTTTACCTTTCAGGTTCCTCGTATAAGAGAAACCATGTGATGTTTAAGCATGTGTGCCTAACTTACTTCACTAAAGCCTATGATCTCAAGGGGCCTTCAGGGTCCTAAAAGTAATGCAGGTTTATTCTTCTTTAGGCCAGAGTAGGACTCCATACATACAAATATCACACTTCCTTTATGCATTCATCTGTTGTGGACATTTAGATCACTTTCAAGATTTAGATGAGCTGTGCTGCTACCAACATGAGTATTAATTTAATTTTATTTTTTTAAATAATTTTTTTTGTTGTTTCAGAGCTTTTATTTATTTTTATGGCTGGCTCAGCCTGCCCTCAGGGCAGGGCTGGCACAGCATGTGGTGCCAGGGATCGAACTGTGGTTCCTGCAGCTGCCCAAGCTTTCCTAAGCAGGCGCTTTAGACCACTGAGCCATCCTGCTGGGCCCCAACATGCGTATTACTTTTAAAAATATAAGCTGGGAGCAATGACACACTCCTATAATCCCAGGACGCGAAAGGCTGAGGCAGGACGGTCTCTGTGAGTTCAAGGCCAGCTTGGGCTATGTATAGTTAACTCAGGGCTAACCTGAATTACATAGTGAAACCCTATCTCAAAATAAATAAATATAGGGGCTGGGGAGGTAGCTCAGGGGCACAAGTACCTGCCTGGCAAGTGTAAGGTCCTGAGTTTGACCCCCAGTTCTGCAAAAAGAAAAAAAAAAAAGAAGAAATAAATAAATAATAAAATACAAGGAAAGAAAAAAAAGCACAAGTCACAGAATAATACACAGGAGTCCACTTTTATGTACTTCAAATGTAGACAAAATTAAGTAATAAAGTTCTTAAAAACATATGCATACATGTGGTTAAATTTTTTTTTTTTTTTTCATACTTTTACTTATTTGGTACAGGGATTCGCTACACAGCTCAGACCGATAGTGATCCTCTTGTCTCAGCCTGCTGGCTGTGGGATTACAGGCGGGTGCCACACTACACCCGGTTTCAGTGGCTGGCTTGGTCCAGGGCCAGCATGACACGTGCTACTGGAGATTGAACCTGGGTTCTTGTGCTTGTCATGCAGGTGCTTAGACTGCCAAGCTATCTCCCCAGCTGAGTTTTTTTTTAATGAACTTTGGTGGCCTGGCAGGATGGGTCAGTGGTCTAAAGCATCTGCTTAGAAAAGCTTAGGCTGCCACAGGGACCGCAGTTCAATCCCTGGCACCACATGCTGCGCCAGCCCTGCCCTCAAATAAATAAATAAATAAATACAGGCAGGGCCTACAGGGTATACAGGGTCTCACTATATAGTTCCGCCTCAGTATTTCTCCTGTTTTGAGCCTCCCAAGAGCTGGGATTACAGGCGTGTGCCACCACACCCAATCTCCATTGCCGTCTCAGCTTACCCTGTGGGTGAGGCCAGCATGGCACACTAGGGATTGAATCCCAGCAGCTGCGCTCTGCCAAAGCAGGCGCTTTAGTCCGCTGAGCTATCTGGCCAGCCCCTGACAATATTTTTTTTTAAAATTTAATATCTAAAGAAGATATGGTTTAACCAACATAAAACTCAGACTAGTGGGTCCACGGGGACAGAATGCACATGCCTAGAGGCCAAAGAAAACAGGATGTTCTAATCGTCAGCCTACGTGCCAGGCACGTTGGTCTTCAGAATAAGTGCTGTAGACTCCTCAGGTACAGCGTGCAGTAAAAGCAGACACGAGACACAACAGAAGAAGGTATCACAGAACTGAGGCCACAGAACAGTCCACCCACCGAAGTGCCTGTTATACTGCAAAGCTCAGAAGGGCACGAGCAGGACAGGCGATCTGGTGATTAAAAAGAAAAAAAAAA
>PVJA010025119.1:0-31131 GCA_004027025.1 Myocastor coypus
ACTGTAATTCCAAATTTCTGTTTCAAGTTTATTTCTCTAGAAAAGCACAGGTATTCAGCCCACAATTTTTGCTATTATTATTATTAATGATAGTGTCTTAGTTACTTTTTACTCATTGCTGGGACAAATACCCAGCACCCAAAATGAAGGAAAGAAAGGTTTATTTAGCTCACAGTTTGTGGAGGTTTCAGTCCATATTCGGCTGGCCCAAGGCTGAGTGGAACAGGGCAGAGAGCATTCAGTTCATGGCAGCAGAACAGCAACAATCACGACAGAGGAAACCCACCAACCAGGGGAGCAGAGAGCAACAGTGTGAGTCTCTCTCTCTGTCTCTCTTTAAATTATATCATGCTCTCTGCCTTAGCCTATCCGCCTCAGGCCACACCTATAATTCCCAGTAGTATTCAGACCCTTAATCTCATCCGTACTTAAAACACACAATCCCAGCGACTCATGAGTCAAGTCTCCATCTATAGAAGTCCCTGCCCATGATTGCATGAGGCTTTGGGGGGAGAACTAGATATAAACCATAACAGATTACAAATTACAAATTAATGGGTTCTAACATAACTTTTCACATACCTTGTTAAGTCTATCCTCACTCTGCCCTTTCTTGCCCACCTCAGTCCAGCCTCTCCTCCATCCCCTACACAAGCAGTTCTGTTTTTAGATCTTTTGTGATTCCCACATATGAAACAAAATATGCAATATGCATCTTTCAGCTTCTGCCTTACTTTGCTTCCAACAGGATGACCTCCAGCTCCATCCATTTTCCTGAAAATGGCATGATGTCATTAGTGATAGTGGAATAATCTCCCACTTGTATATAAATCATATTTTCTTTTCCATTCATCTGTTGGTGAGCAATTAGGCTCATCCTAAAATTAACTAGACTTCCAAATGGAGAAATTCTAAAGTCTTTGCATTCAAGTAAGTTCATAACTCCATGTTTTCTTGGAATGTTCTCTACTTGAGGTTTCCTCCTAGAAAAAGTTCCATTTCTATACAACCTGACCCTGGGACCCAGTCTGTATCACCTTTGGAACTCATTAAAAGGAACTTTCTTGGTAGTGAGCTTCCCAAGAATAAGAATAATGAAAGCAATTATTATAAGGAGTCCATACTCACATGTGCTCAAAATCATTATTTTTCCAGAAAGTTCAACAAAATTATTACATAATTTTGGGTAAGATGCAGGGAATATACAAGAAGTAATGCAGTAACAGCAGCAAACCAGTAATATTGGAGCTTTGGGCTAGATAAGGAGGCATTATTAGAACTTACAATCAGAGATGGCTCAGTGGAGGCAGCTACCTAGCTGACTCTGTGCCTTCTCATTGTACAACTCAGGCAGTTGTTACAATCGTGCCTTCTTCCGAATGTGAAGGAGTGAATAGCTAGGCCGCCACTCTCCCCTGGTGTTGTCACTGCTCCTCATGGTTTGAATGTAATGAGGAGCCAAAGGGAAAGGAAACACATTAGTCTTACACAAGAATTAAGTTTTCTTGCCACAAAATAGGAGGAGGGTAAAAAGGTGGAAAGTGGATCCAATGTGGAAACAAAAGCCATCCGGCACCCTCCGAGAAGCACTGTTGAGAGCAGCACAATAGGTAGCCAGCCTCTGCTTTCTATACCATTCAGCTCTTCATAACCAATCTAATGTTTCATAATGTCCAAGTCTAGACTTAGCGTTTCTAGTTTCAACTAAAAACGCCAAATTTCAGGGCTGTGAATTTAGCTTGGAGGTCAAAGCATCTGCCTGGCAAATGCAAGGGCTCAGGTTCAATCCCTGGCACCCATGCCACACCAGCCCTGAACCCTGGGGAGGTGTGCTGGCCTCTGAAACCAGGCATGGTGGCACACACCTGTAATTCCAGTGTAGGGGAGGCTGAGACAGATCACTGAGTCTGAGATGCATATTAAGACCCTGTACTATATAAATAAAAGATTTAAAAAAATTGAAGAACACCATCAAACTTCAATACCACAGTTTTAAAAATTAAAATACATGCTATATCTGGGTTTTATTAGTTGAAGAATCAAACAGAATAAAATATATAATTCATCATTTCATCATATTCTGTCATGCTGCTAAAGTAATGCAGTTTACATTTTAATAAATGACAGCATAATTATAAAATGAGTAAATTAATCTGTCAGCAAGTATATCAAAGATAGATCACTTTGAATTAAATTCCTCTTCTCTTTATGTATGAAGGTAATATTAAATAGGTCAGTCAAGTTCATTTGGTCAGTTGCTGTGCTAGTCTATCTCACTCTAACAGTCTGCTTACAAGCTTTTTCTCTAAATTACTAAATCTATTGCTATTTATTACTGAAACCAAAGTATGAATGAGAATAAATGGTAAGGAAGATAGGAAAATGGATGTGAAATCCAAAACCTTAGGGTGAAGTTCTAGCCCTCTATTGAATAGTGTCATGACGTTATTTCAGTCACTTGTTATTATAAGTTGCCAGGGACCAAAGAGATAGCTGAGTGGCATAAGCACTTGCCTGGCAAGCACAGGGTCCTGAATGCGATCTTCAGTATTACAAGAAAAGTAAGCTGCCATACATTTCTACCATTCAGAAAGCTAACATAACTGTCAAAAATAATATCTTTAAGTTGCTGCACTCAGTAAATACAACCCACTAAATTTTGTTCTTTTCAGTAATATCATAATTTAAAGTAGTTTAGCTCTATAGAATATGAATGTGAGAAAGCCCTTTGAACCACACAAACAGCATAATAGTTTTTATGTTATTAATTTTTTAAATTAATAATAAAATTAGTATAGAATCTGATACCACTAAATATATTCACAAGTGAAATACACTAATGTATTCTCATTTTATTGAAGCTTATGAGAGTAACTATATGTCATTTAAGCATCTCCACAAATAAATACACAGAATTTCAATCTATGTTTTCTTGTATATTACATTTGGGCAGCTTAGGAGTTCAATTAATTTGTTATATGCCAAAGAGTGCGAACTTTATCTGCAAAATTATTCTTCCATTTTTGCTAGCATTTTTAGTTCATGTTTTTATGTCTTTTTTCCCTAAATATTTGACATCTACAGTACTAAAACTGTGATTTTAAAAGACTCTGTTCATGACAACAACAATAAGTTATATTTTAAGAGTTTATAACTCTAAGCACAGTTTTTCATTTTAAGTAATAATTAAATTTCCATACTTTTATAATGAAATAAAATTATTTATTATTTTTTTCTTTTTCTACAAATAACTCTAATAAACCTATGAGTCTCTGTTTGTTATTTCTAATTCAATTTTTTCACTTTCCTCACTTTTATATTTGATTTTATTCTACATATAGCTTTCTGCACGTTTTTTATGTTCCTCCACATGATATATCTTTATTCTACTTGTTTCTTGTGACCTTCCCCCTCACATCTCATGCATGACCCCTTACACCCCCTCCCACACTGACAACAGTGCTACAAAGCCCGCTCACCAATTCTTAAATGGCTTCTATATTTCTCTTTGCCAACCAATCAGTTCTAACTAGTATACCACCTAATGATACTTACTTAAAAAATAGCTTCTTGTACGTTCTGTTATTGAGAGTACTGACTCTCTGTAGTGTCATTATTTAACTGCTTTCCTTATCTCATAGTTGATACATCACTTAAAAAAATACTGCTGTAAGTAAAAAAAAAGTTTCATTCCTTATTTGTATTTTACAAAAGCATATAGGAAGTTTGCTATTATAAAATACCTCTACACCTTACACTTCTCTCTTGAGACTCAATTGTTTTCCAGATCTTTATCAGCATTTATTGAAGAAGTTTGGTGGAAAGTGTACTGAAAACTGTAGAACATATCTGCAACTGCTTGACTTTGGATTCAATTGCTAATAATTGCTGTTGAAACATAGTATTTCTGAAACATATTTCTTCATTGTGTTTTATATTTCACCTCCATATGTCTTTTCAAAGATATCTTGAATTTTATGCTAATATAATTTTTACCTTTAAGTCATCTCTACATAATTGAGTTAGTTTTTACACTACTTATCTGGTTTATATGCAGCATGTATTAAGTTTGCATGGCAACTTTGTTATTATTTCTACTATAATATTACTATTTGTTGCATAAGTGACAAAAGGTCTGTATCACTCTTGTGATCATCAAATTCTGCTTTTCTAAAATCATTTACCTGTTTATTGAATGTCTGCAGGTGACCAATTGTGTAAAATTATGTAGAAGAGTTTTCTTGGTTCTGTTTTTTATGAAAAGAAATTTATGAATGTAAGAACGCAACTTCCATATGTAAGTAATATAGTTACTGTATCTTTGAGCACCATATCTATAATAATGTGGATGATTATGAAATATGTAATCAAACTTTGTTTTTCTTAAAAAATTCAGAGACTAGGCATGGTGATGTGGACCTGTAATTTCAACACTTGGGAAGCTGGTCACCAGAAGTCTGATCAAGTAGTGAGACCTTGAACGCCCTGTAGACCCTTTCCTAATATACAAAAAAAGAAGAAGAAAGAAAGAAATTCAAATAATCTACAATACTTTTTCACCTCACAGTGAGATCTACACTTTCAAGGTCATATAGATATTCATCTTATAACAAAAAATAACTTACAAAAATTATCCAAGGACCTTTATACCAAATAATCAAAGCAGATATTCATATGAAATAAAATATATGACAAAATTCTCCAAATCATTTGACACTACAGGGATGCAAATAAAAGCAATGATATCTAGTGGTTAAAATTAAGAACACTGACAATACTACATGTTAGTGAGCAAGACCATCTGGGTGACTGTCCTTGAAAGAAGAGCATTTGTCTCCATTTTGTCTGTGCCTGAACCTAATTCCTTGTATTGTTATGTACAGAGCTGGCTAGGACTTGTACTTATCCCTTCAACAACTTTAGGCAATGCGTATAGGTCTAGTAGAGGTGCTGGTGATAGTCTTTGAAGATGGCAGGCTTGTTGTCCCAGGAAACCCCACCTGCTGCTCTTTCATATGAGGTAGGTCCAGACTGGAAGAAGAAGAAATAACGTTCCATGCTATCAGCTGGGATCAAGCCTTAAGATTACAGGCTATGACTTCTTGGCGCTTGAAAGATTACACATCAGACCTGAAGCACCAAACCCCAGAACATTAGGTACTATTTCAATTGTGTAATGCAGATTGCTCTCTGCACATCATTCTCCCTGCATGTTGCAGAGGTCAACACAAGTCTCATACCTAACCCAGCTCACAGTACTCATCTACTTCCTGGCATTCTCAGTCACTCATCCTCAAGCCATGCCTCCTTCATGACTGAATAAAACATGGGTTTAGCCTTGGGTTCTGGCCTTTGTTTCAGCTAGCCATCAGCATGGCTGGACTTAGACCCCCTTGCCTCCCCATTACTATAAATATGATTTAGTATCTTTGATCTCACTGTGCATTTCACTGGAAGTGGTAGATTGGAATTAAGTTGATAGGACACCAGTAATATATTCATGGGATTAAAAATGTAAACTTCCCAGATGAGATGAGGACCAGGAAGGACTTCCTATGCATATGCACAAACCCATAAAATATAACCCAGCAAAAAGTACTTTAAATTATGGAATTCAGATAATAATAATTAGGTCCATTAATTGTAACAAATATGCTGTTCTCGACACAAAGAGTGGAGGAATTTTTGCCTGGTACAAGGGCAGACAGTATACTGGAAATCTCTACATGCTCTGCTTACTTTTGCTGTGATCCTAAAGTTAATCTCAAAAACAAAGCATATATAGACTGCAAGCTATGAGCTAAAATAAACCTTTTCTCTTTACGTTATAAAAATATAAAGTATGTTAATTAAGAAAAAAAATCTAAGGAATTTTTTGAAGTGAGAGTCCTACTACAGCACTATATATTAATGTGAAGGTAGTTAATTTCTGAAGAAGTCCTGGATTATTTAATACTAGTTTTCCTCTAAAATATCCTCAGCAGTGTCTATGAACATATCAGGGTGTAAGCAGATTATATAGATATAGATATAGATATAGATGTAATTTAATTATATGGGTATATTTTAATTATATATAATTTTAATGCCCCACTTAATTAGGCAAGAGTTAACGTTAAAGAAGAAAAAGACTTATTAGATTATTCAAAAAGTGAAACAGTCTTTTGTAATTTTCTCAAGGCTTCCAATGCCTATGATCCTTTAGAGCACAAAAAATATATTGACTTGAATGGAAAGTGATGGTCTCTATGAGGGAAGGGCTGATAATACAAACTTTGCTGTGAAGGATTCAAAGTTAATGTCTTAGTTACTTTTTACTGGTTGTTGGAACAAATACCGACACTCAAAATGAAGGAAGGAAAGGTTTATTTAGCTCACAGTTACTGGGGGTTTCAGTCCATATTTGGCTGGCCCAAGACTGAGTGGCACATGGCAGAGAGCAGCAGTTCATGGTGGCGGAACAGCAACAATGGCGACAGAGGCAGCCAACAAAACAGGGCAGCAGAGCAACAGCTTCAGTCTGCCTCTCTGTCTCCCTTTATATTACATTCAGGCTCTCTGCCTCAGCCTATCTGCCTTAGGTTACACCCATAATCCCAGAAGTATTTAAAACACATAATCCCAGGGATCACGGATCAAGTCTCAAACTCTAGATCAGTACTAAATCACATAATCCCAGTGACTCATGAGTCAAATCTCAATCTATAGAAGTCCCCGCCCATGACTGTATGAGGCTTTGGGGGGACAACTAGACATAAACTGTAACAGTTAATAAAATCAGTCAAAAGATATCTGAGTGCTCAGCATTCTTTCAAAAAGGAACACCAACAAAGATTACAATGTAAATTGTCAGGAAAGAGTGATGCCTCATAAACTGATAGCCTAGACTCAGCCTGTGCAGTACTAGGACTCACTAAGAGTCCAAGCTGTGTAGTGAGACCTAGTATCAAATACATAAATGACAAAAAAAAGAGTATATGAAAAAACAGAGAATTGATATTGAAATCAGAATAACCATTGTATTCTCAGTTGGCAAAGATATTTAATTATCAACACTTCTGAAATTTTAGTCTGACCTTCCATCCAATAGCACCTTTAAATTCCTTTTAGGGTGACCAGAGCTCTGGCTGGACTTCCTAATTCTGGCTGCTGTTGGTAATTTTCTCAGAGCATTTACCTTAGAAATCTTGTAAGTGCTTTCTATGTAGCTTTGAAATGTAAATCTTTCTAACAGCCTCTTGCCACTTTTATAACCCAGAAAGTCTTTCTCAAGGACTTGGGAGCTATCTTCTTGAAATGTAAGCATGAAGCAAAATTGTTTTCTTATTTCCAATTCATTGAGAGAGGATAGGAGCCAGCTTTCTTGAAGTTGCAAAGCTATCCCTGTCATAAGCACCGGAGAAAGTTTACTTTTTCTCCTGGTAAAGAGAATTAGTAAAACTTTATGACCCATCGTCTCCTTTCCTACCTTTTTTCTCTGCAGAGTTCACTTCAGATTGTGTTCCAATGTTTCCTCTCTATTGAAATTGCCTTACTTAAAGGCGTCCTTGATGATTTGACTTACCTGGTATAATATTTGTCTTAACACCTGATATCTAACTTTCCAGCTTTTGCTGTCTTCTTTGTGAGTCTCCCTCACTTTCTATATTGTGTGAAAGGTTGTGTATGTTTTCTCACCTGCCCCTTGTGCTCCCATACACATATTCAGACTAGAAGTGATCCTGCAAAAACAAAGTGATGCAGGCGTTGAGAAAGGTGGTTTCACAACTCCATGCTTAGAATTATTGTGTCTGTATTCAAACTGTATAGAATACTGTTATGGTTTGTGACTAGTTGCACTCCCAAAGCCTCTTGAGTGGTGAGGAGGAATACTACAGCTTGTGATTAAGTCATGATCTACTGGGATTATAGGTGTGAATACTACAGCCAGCCTGAGGCTGATAGCTTCAATGTACCCATTGTCCCATTTGCTCTCTTGCTTTTTGCTGCCGCCTTGAATGGTTGTCTCTTCCATGTGCTACTCTGCCTGGGAGCCAGCAGAGTAAAGTCTGAAACCTCCAGTAACTATGAGCTAAATAAACCTTCCCTTCCTCAATTCTCTGCTCCCAGCAAGCAGAGAAAAGCAACTGAGACAAACACTGAGTCACTATATTTTCTGGATATACACTAGAAGGTATTGTAAAACAGCCTTTCAGCTACTCCTCTTGGGTCTCCTACATTTGTATGTGTTCTCCAAGTGATAATACAATAAGAATTTTTTTTTTCATTTATGTATTTGGTACAGTATGTCACTACACAGCTTGCATTCATAGTGATCCTCCTATTCTCAGCCTCCCCAGCTCCCAACACTGGATTATAGCTGTGCACCACCATCATTTCTGGACTAGGTCACTGGCACAGAGCACCTGGGGGTGAGGCCATGCAGCATGGGGGATGGTGAGAAATTATTCTCTCTGAATGTCTGTCTTGCAAGTGCCCCTCACCATTTCTCATCATCACTTACTAAGGTACAATTGCTTCAAAAGATTGAAAGTTTGCTTTTTTAAATTTAATAAAAAGTCGATTATTCAAAATTAATTCACATGCATTTTACTTTGTTCATTCATTTGCTTTTGTTAAAGACTTTTAAGTATTTTTTGAATCCTTTTTTTTTTTTTGTCTTTTTGAGACAGGGTCTCGCTATGCAGTTCAGGCTGGCCTTGAGCTCACTTTTGTAACCCAGGCTGGTCTCGAACTCACATCAATCCTCCTGCCTCAGCCTCTCAAGTGCTGGGATTACAGGCATGCGCCACGACGCCCAGCTATTTTTTGAATTCTTGATAGTCATTTTTAGTTTTTTTACAGCCTCATAATAATATGATAATAAAAATAATCAACCTGTTTATATGCTTGTTTAATGAAAATAACATAGGAAAATTAATAAATCTTTATATATTTGTTCTTTATTTCTATAGTAGCAGAGTAGGTTTTTGAGGTTAAAAGTCTTTTAGAACGTTCATGAAAATTATGTTCTCACATATGAAGGGCATGAAATGTTACTTATTAGCAAAAGTTAGATTAACTGACTTTTACTATTGATGATAGAAAAATCCAGTGAAGCCCCATAAATTACTGTCAGGCTCCAAGCTTCACCACACAACTCAAATATTCAATGATTTTTGTAATTAGTAACATAATACAAACAATGCAAATACTCCTTTATAAAACAAAGTTCTCCTTTTAAATAGTAATTAGCATCTTTCTTGATAAATCATATGATGCATAATAGAAATATATTTCTATGATGCCAGCTCAAAACCTTTCAGCACTAACCAGTAAAGAAATAGGTTAGTATTCTAGAAACATTCTAACACCATAGTGTCCACAGTTACTTAATTAAAGATAATTTTATCCAACTTAAGTGCACATAATTCAATTTTTAACAATATATTCATCCTTCAATGTACTTTGATGCTGCAAATACAGTTTTGCTAATTAGAGCTTTAGAAAATAAGTTTTCAGTAAATGTCAGAGCAAGATTTTTATAGCAACGCACAATAAACTTATTTTAACATATCATGTCGTATTTAGTATTATAGGAGCTATCATTTATATGCACGAAGTTTTCAACATATTTTATCATTTACCTATTATAATAATTTTATTATTCCTTTATTGTAAGAAAAATTTTCCATGTAAAATTCAAAGGGCTATTTATATTACCTTGCCTGGATGTTCCCTGGAGAGTGGGATAAATATTTTAAATTTATTACATAATGATCTTATGTACAAATAATTTTACTATTACCTAAGAATTGGTTTCTTTAACTAAAATAGAATTGTTCCAGGTTCTTCCAATTTTCTTAGACATGTTTAATTAATTTAAATCACTTAGCAGCTATAAAAAATATATGTTCTCCCTCAACATAGTTTCAATTCAAAACTCTCAAAATTATTAGACAGCTGATTTCTAACTCTACACTGGCCATGTGTCAAGAATGGTGACATTTTTCAGGATTTAATTGGACAGGCCTGCCACTAGCTTGGATCCTCTGGCTACATCCTCTATAGTAGCTGGGACTCTGCTCACATGTCTTACGTGGGTCCCTGGCCTTTTTAGAATTTTTCTCCTGCATTGTGATGGCCTCTTGTTGCAGACCATTGGCTTCTCCCCTGGATTTCTGAACAATTTCCATTATTCTGCTGTCCTATTACAAGCATCTTTTTTGCTAGGGCTTTGCTCTAAATTCACTTTGGACAGGTAAATGGTTCCAGGAAGGATCTAGAACCTCAGCTGCTGCTATTAAGAAATGATAGTAAAAGTAGAAACATCTCATTTTTCTATCCCAAAAATATAACTAACCAGTGGTTCAAACTGCCTCCTGCATGTGCCTACAGGTGTTCAATTCTACACCTGTTCAGAGAAATAAATTAATGAATTTTACAGTTACATACCTTTTATTTCATTTGCTATTTCAATATACCATTCTTCTCAAGTGCTTTTCATGATCATCTTTTAGAGAAATAACTCAGTCAGATTACTTTCCAGGGCCTGCTGCTGGTTAATGAACAAAGGCTGTGCTATTGTAAATTTCTTGGGCCGTACTGGGAAATAATGTATGTAAGTGAATGTGCATATATCTATAGATATTATTTTATATTAACTTTACTTATACATGTATGGCCTGTATATTGTATTTATGGAGGAAACTATTTTTATTACATTGTGCTGCTTTTTGAAAGATAGTATTTAATCTCTAAATCTCCACAGGTACAAAAGTTTAGTTCCGGATTAAGGTAGCTATAAACCTAAAGATTAACATAATACCACTTTTAGAAAAGATATTAGTAAATATGCTTAAACTGTATTAAGTAATAATTTCATAAACAGTACTTAAGAATTTCCATGGAAAGAAAATGAAAAATGAGACTTTAAACATGAGAATATTTATTTATCAAAAGTAAGTTATTTTAAAATATCTTAAAGTGGCAAAAGTTAATTGGCAGTGCTTATATAACGTTTTACTATCCACTAATGAAAAGCATGAAACCCAGTAGATAAATGACCAAAACTATACATTTTATACTTTAATCGTTGTTCAAATGTCAAAGTTAGTTGAAATATATTGGTCAGTACATACTAAGAAACTACCAAAACTAGTTTTACCTGAGAAAAATTTTAGGAAAAAGTAAATTGTTTCACCTACTTTTTCAGTCCCCTCTTTCATTAGTGGACTCAGTTCCCTTTAAGTCACAATACAGCTCTAAGTTTAGTTACCTTCTCATTGCTTGGACAAAACACTGACACCTACAAGCTGAAGGAGGAGAGGCATATCTGGCTCACAGTTTGTGGAGGTTTCAGTCCATAGTCAGGTGGTTACAAGACAGGGCAGTAAGGCAGAGAAGCCTTGTAAAGGAAAAACAGTTCATGACAAGGCCAGCAGGAAGCAGAGGGGATGCAAGACAGGAGGTGGGCTATACACTTCCAGGCCACTACCACAGTGGCCCAACTCCTCCTCCCAAAGTTCCCCTCCAAACATTGCGTGGAGCCATACACCAATAAGTGGAATAATCCAGTGATGTTGTTATAAATCCACGACATAATAATCTCCCCAGAACTTCACCGATGATCACTTGAGACTTTGGGAGACATGTAGATATAAACTTTAAAGGAACCTAAATTTGTGTTACATAATCTTTCAATTTTATATGAGAACAGAATAAATCCTTTGACACTCAGGCTTAGGACTATCAGTTTACCAGTAATGAACTTGAATCTACTGCAGTATTTCGGACAGATAAAAGCCTTTGAAAAAGGAAAGCCTAGGACCAGGGAGATAGAGCAGTGACCTAAGTGCCTGCCTGACAAGTGCAAAGTCCAGAGTTCAATTCTTGGTACCAAAACAAACAAACAAACAAATAAACAAACAAACACTTAGGAAAGCCTTTCAAATAGGTATTAGAGCTATGTTACTTCAGTTGATTTCTGTGGTAAAAATAGCCCAGCTTTTTTTTCTTTTCATACACATATAATAACCTACCAAACAATACCAGATGTCCTGTTTTTCCTTATTATCAAAACTCAATTCAGATTAAAGCATCTGCTAGGACAGGGAGATAGCTCAGTGGCATAAGTTTCTGCCTCAGAAGCATAAGGCCCTGAGTTTGATTCCTGGTACCACAAGAATAAACAAAAATATCAACCCCGGAGATTTACTATCACGACAAGCCCAGACATGGCTCACATGAAATGACCCATGCTCCTTCTCCTTTACCTAAAACACTGGCTTAGCAGATGCAGGGACCAGGGTTCAATACTCGGCATGCCATGAGGTCCCACCCCTGGGGTGTACTGAGACTGGAATTGAGACTAGGATAGGTGGCACACACTTGTAATCCCTGCACTTGAGAGGCTGAAAGCAGGATCACTAGGTGTCTTATTTGTATAGTGAAACCCTGTAAATTCTGTACTAAATGCAATATTAAAAAAACACAAAATCCCAATTATATGAAGCCAATTCCATTCTGTTATTATTCCTTACCTCTAAGAATACTTTGTCTTAATATCCTTCTCATCACATAATGGAAAATATCCAAATGTAGTCAACTAGCCTGATAGAACTACTCTGTATGGATATGAAAATACATTTGAATTTCTTTTCTTTACTTTTCTTTTCTTTTTCCTTTCCTTTCCTTTCCTTTTCTTTCTTCTTTCTTTCTTTCTTTCTTTCTTTCTTTCTTTCTTTCTTTCTTTCTTTCTTTCTTTCTTTCTCTTCTTTCTTCTGCCAGGAATCCAATCTAGGACCTTGTGTTTGCCAGAAAGAAGCTGTGCCACTGAGCTACCTACCTGGCCCTGTATTTGAACTCATTAATGTAATGAATGATTGTAAAGGACAGAACCTATGATTCCTTGAAAAAAAAACTCTACATTGAATTTAATCTACTTCAATTCCCTATGATTTAAATATTTTCAAAAGAATTTATGCTTATTCAAGTCTTTGTTTCCCACTCAACACATTAAATTATAGTTGAAAATAGAGTTGTTTAGAAAATTATTAAATATCCATACATAAGCTGATAACATTTAGAGACAAAACTGTTTAAGAATAGTAAATGAACTCAGAAAAAATTCAGTAAATTAAAGCGATGCAGGAAGAAAACACTGATCTAGGGTGGATAACCTCCAATAGGGAACCTCCAAATGATATAGGGAAAACAGATCCCCAACCTGAAAAGTACCTGGGATGAGTTTGTGTTCTCTAAAACCAAAGAATGAATTTTAGGAACAAACGGAGGTAATGAGCAGAATAGATTTATTGAGGGAAAGAAAGCTGTCGAGAGAGGGACAGGAGGCGGGTCCCAAGTGGATGTCCCCCAGAAGCTGTCTCTTCCAGGGACTTTTATAGAGAAGGCATGGGAACTTGCTTGGGTGACTATGAGTTGGGACAAAGACTATGGTCAACCAATGAGATTACAAGCACCATTGCTCAGGTAGATTTGATTAACATCAGGATCCAATGGGAAGGCAAGTCAAGTAGCAAGCTAGCAAGAACACCACCTATTGAGCTCGGGCTCACGACTCTTTCTAGGCTCTTTCAATGTGATTGATACTCATTTAGCATATCAATCCCTGATGCCCATCTTTAAGGAACTATGGAGTTGCTTTTAATTATTCTTGTCCAAAGATCTGGCCCATAGCGAAGGAGTGTTTTGTCTCTAGTTGTAGAGTCACCTCGTCTTCCATGTTGTCCTTGAGGGCCAGGCCCTGTCAAACTGCCTATAATATTTCTATCTAACTCAGCTGGCTACAACACTTACATATTGCCAGAAGAATGAGTTTTACTACTAAATAAGAATTATAAAAAAAAAAAAAAACAGAGCAAAAGTTAGTAAGTACTTAAAGAAAACAAAAATACATACTCATGTCTTTTAATAAGATCTGTAACATTTTTATTAACAGCATTATTAATAGCTATCTAAATTTAGGTAACATTTAAATTTTGTATTTAGAGAGCATCCAGCTTAGAAGATGGTTTTTAAAACAATCATAGATGAATGGATAAAACAATGGATCTAATGTGTGTTGACTCGTTTCTAGTCAAAATACTCTACTAAATATCATATGTTAGTTTTTGCTATTTGTAAACAGTAAGGGTGATAGCTCTGTTTCAAAGAGGGAGTAAATGACAGGACATAACGTTAAAGAAATTCTCTGTCAATGCAGTTGGTAAGCAACAAAACTGATGTGTGTGGTTGTCAAAGCCAAAGTTCAAAACCTGTCTTCTTTATCTAACAGTAGAGACAACTTTTTAAAAGAAGATCATTTAGCTGCTTCTGAGAGTCATTTGGGGTCAATTATAACCTACATTGAAAGAGCACTTAAGGGTATTAGACTGTGGTGCTTAACTGATGGTCAACTTGAATGGGAACTCCACCCAGCTTAACTGAGTTCAAAGGGTTTTGGGTGTGTAAGACACTCTTTAAGGAAGATTGTTGTCAGAACCACATAGAAGAATGTGAAGGAAGGGTTTGGGTGGATTTTCCTGTGAGAATCTTCAGCTGCTCTGTTCGGTGAAAGAGGAGCAGCTCTGATCTTCAGATCCAGGCTTTTATGGATTCTTCATCTTCCAGCACAGCGCACTGTTGAGCTTATTGTGCTGATCCTGCCCTTCTCGCCCAGATTCTGGGGTCTTTCACTGCAGATCCTTCAGCCACCTGATGAGAATGGTTAAGGGACATTGCCTTGGGCTGCAGGCTTTCCCCTGGGCCTTTGGAGCTCTAGCATGTAGACAGATCATTAGCAGTGTTCTACACATGACTCTGTGGGTGGCCCTAGTTGACCAATTTTGTCACTTTCTGCCTTTTGAAGAGCCTTGCCTCAGCCCTGAATGGCTCATAAGCCTTAACTAATACGTAAACAATGTTTCTAGTCAGGCCTACTACTAGTCAGACGTACTACTAGTACTACTAGTCAGACGTACTACTGTCTTTTCTCTATGGCTTTTGCCTTGACATGGAAAAAAAATAGGATGCTTGATATATTTATTACTGATTGAAGAAAAAAATTCTTTCTTTCTTTCTTTCTTTCTTTCTTTCTTTCTTTCTTTCTTTCTTTTTGTGGGACTGGAGTTCAAACTCTGGACCTTCTACTTGCTAGGCAGGCAAGACCCTGTATCCCATGGGGGAAAAAAAGATTATACACATGGCAATTTTTACTCTATTTTGTAGTAAATATTCAGAAATGTCCTAAAATGATTACTTGCCATTTGTTCCTGACAAGAAGAGAAAGTGTCTGGAAAAAACAAAAGTATTGCCCCAGTGCAGTGACAGAAACATAACGAAGTATGGAGGGAATCACCACTCTGATATGGAGACGTCCTGGCCCCTGCTATTTCCATGACAGCTTCAACTCCCAGGAATCGCAGTCTCTGATTCAGTGGCTCCCTGTCCTTGTCTCTGTTGGCATTATTTTATCACATCATCATTATTTAAACTTCTATAAAAATGGGTTTTAATGTCTTTCATTGAAAGACAACATAAAATTTTGTAAATATATTTATATTTGAAGAATATAATTCTTATAATGTTATAAAATCTCTTCAAAAAATAAGTATGTCTGGGGTTAGGGAGAATAAATGCTTGCCTGGCAAACACAAGGACCTGAGTTCAATCCCCAGTTTCACAAAAGAAAAAGTATGTTTAAAAGTTCCTCTGTCTTCTCTACATGTCAGCAGATCTAACTCCTGGGAAAAAAGTCTAATTAATGGGAACTTTTAGAAAGTATATTATTCTATTAGTTCTAATTTGATATGAAACAAAGTAAGTTCCAGATCCCCATTAATGGAAACAAACATGAAGGAGACGGTCCTTATATTCTCATTATCAGTGAAAGTCAAAGACAAATGCAGAGTTTTCTACACAACAAGGAGATATAACTGTTTGGCTATAAGTCAGTGTCTGATGGTAGCTAGCAGTCCACTGTAATTTGGCCAAGAGTAATTCGAAAGTTTATTCTAGGCAGTCATTGTGGATAACAAGAAAGGTTCAGTTCCTTCACACGAAGTTTACCAGAGTCCAAATTGTTGTTAGAGTCCCATGTCAAAGAGACTTTGATTTACAGTGCAACTCCGGAGGACACAAGGGCTAATTCTAGCCATCAATCATGCCCTTTATAACAACTAAGGGAGAGAAAAAATGAAGGTGACTTGTGCTGTGGGAAAGTTTTGAATGAAGCTTTGTGTGGTTCATTTTCTATCAGAAGAAATGGCAGGGAAATAATTTTATTATCTTACACACATGCTGAAAATTATGTATCTTTCTGAAGAAGGCACCAGACACATATAGGCATACAACGAGCACACCTACACACACACACACACACACACACACACACACACACACACACGCACAATCTTTTCTATAGGATCTTAAATGTAAAGGTACTGAGGTATACTCAAGAAAATCATGGATATGCCAATGGGAATTAAATTTGTTTCACTTAAAGAACTACTTTAACATAAGCCTACCCCTACTTAATATTGTCAAATTCCTGTGTCAGTTTCAAGACATTAAATTTCACCCAAAGCAAACCATATTCTCTTTGAGCTCATCTTGTGTAGATCTACATCTAAAGAACTAAATTATGAAAGAACATTCTGCCTTTTTGTTAGTTGAAAGCAAAAATGGTGCTAATGAATAAACATTTTGTTTCTGAGTCCCTAAATAGTATTAATAACAGCTTGAAAGAAGATCAGCCTGAAGAATCGCAACACTAAATTTAGCACCCAAGCCTGACCAGGTGCAATTATGAGGAACCACAGGCAAAAGCTGAGGAGGAAAGCTTATGTGCTTCCCGGAGGAGTCCAGATGTTGAGATGTCAATACTTCAGCACACCTGAGACACACTGGGTGTAACAGAAAAGGGAAGAAGTCACAGTTAGATATATAAAATATTTAATTTGGTTCCTGTTCCTACTTTCCTTGGAGACTTGAAGCAACGTTTTCTTGGTTGCTTATATACAAATTGATGTGCATAGATAATGTTTCCTTTATATTCCTATTCTAAGATGGATCTGATGTTGGCAAAGAAAAAGAGGTGGAGGGAGGGGAACAAAGAATTAAGGTGTACTCTGCAGGTATACCAATTCTCTACCCTGAAGGCACTCATGTACTGCAAACATATACAAAGAAAATTAACAATGTAAAAAAGAAAGACAGACAGACAGACAGACAGAAAGAAAGAAAGAAAGAAAGAAAGAAAGAAAGAAAGAAAGAAGGAAAGAAAAAGAAGAAATGAGCAAACAGGGGAAAAAAGCATATACATTTCTGGGAGATAAATTTGACTATTTAAAATTATTGGATTTCACCTCGAAGTCTACAAATGTAATGATCATTCTTGCCAAGTTAGGGGCTTTAGATGTGACAATAATTATAGTTAACTCTTGGAATTCACAAATTTACCTAATCTCTCTGGATTTCCTTTATTCATAACTTTATCATCTTCAGACTTTTTGAAATAATGCCTTCCTGAAACAAAGCTTAAGGGTAAGATGAAGGCATACATCTTTAACGTGTATTTAATTATCAAGGACACTAACAGAAGACAGTGTGCTTTTACTAGTTTAGATTTGTGCTTGTCTCTTTCTTTTTCAGTGTGAGGACTTTACACCAAACAACATGGCTATCTCTTTTTTATTTTGAGCTGGGCTTTCATGAAGTCCTTAAATTGCCCCAGCTAGTGTCACCCTTGTAAAACCCTTCTGCCTCAGCCTCCCAGAGTGCTGCCCTCCCGACCCCCACCCGCAGCCATGCTTCTTGATTTGCCACATCACATCCACATCAAGCCATGATACCACAAAACAAGGTACCTCAACAGGAGCCAAGTGTATGTACTGCATGCACATTCCACTCACAGAAGTCCCTTTAATTTTTCTTTTCTTTTCTTTTTTTTTTGTGTATTTTTGAGACATGGTCTTGCTATGCAGTTCAGGCTGGCCTTGAGCTCACTTTTGTAGCCCAGGCTGGTCTCGAACTCGCACCAATCCTCCTGCCTCAGCCTCCCAAGTGCTGGGTAATTTTTCATTTGTGTTAGGAGTAGTAGAACAAAACGGCCCATTTCCTGTGTAACGCCTTTTATTTTGCTGTCCTTGTGCCAGGTCAAGAGCATAAAAGATGTAGGAGGGTACGAAATGACTCATTGCTAAATGATAGCATTTTTCTCCCTGCAAGTTTAATTTTCAGAATGATTTAGTGCAAATGATTAGGAGCAAAGTGAATTATTACATACTTTTATTGGGATTTTTGAAATAGAAACTCTTACTGTACTATTATAATTTCATGTTTGCTGTCATTTATATATATATATATATATTATGAATACAGTTAGCAAGTGTCACATGTAATATGTTTTTGCACCACGCACAGTTATACTCCAGAAAATGGACAAAAATTAAAAGTTTTCAGTCTGCAAATTTGGAGTAAAGATAACTTTGTTTTCAATTGTCCTCTGTAAATGATTGGAAAGTCTCATGCATATAGTTATAATAGTATACTCATAGATTCAGAAATCAAACTCAATGAATTAAAAGCTTTCCAAATTTTCCCTATAGTCAGTAAAATTTATAATCTTATATAATTTAAAGTTAATATTTATTTCATTCACAATAATATATACTAAAAATTTAATCTTACTTCATGCAAGAAAATGTCATAGTTCACTATTTCTACCGATCTTTCCAACTAGACTGTGTTAGGAGGCCAGGAGAAACAGACAAATATGTGTTTTTATCCAGTTTCTAGTCAAAGTGCTCGGGTCAACAAGATTTTTGCATGGACAAATGACATTTTAATAATGAACCAAAAAATTTGAGCTTTCAAAGCTTCTTATTCGTTCTGTGATTCCTCTGAATTACAAGTCCACTCCTCCGTGCTACACTACTCAAACACTGCCATCCCTCCCTCCTGTTTCTGGATAGTTTAATTTGGTACATTCATTTTGCCTCTCTTAAGGACAACATTAAGTACAAATCTCTTATTGGAAAAGTTCAATGTAGTTTAAATGGTAATCTCTCTGCAGGTGTTCTCCTTAGATTTTATTTTATTATTTTTTTTAAAGAATTTTTAATTTTTTTTTTTTCTTGTTTCAGAACCTTTATTTGTTTATTCGCTCATTTTTATGGCCGTCTCAGCCCGCCCCGAGGGCAGGGCTGGCACAGCATGTGGTGCCTGGGATCAAACCGCGGTCTCTGAAGCCGCCCAAGCTTTCCCAAGCAGGCACTTTAGACCACTGAGCCATCCTGCTGGGCCCCTAGATTTTAAACAACTATCAATAAAATCTTTATAAACATCTATTCTTGATAAGCTGCAGGGAGCATATGTATATATTTTTGAACCTTAATGCAATAAAAATTAGGATGGAAGCTTTAATACTCCTCTGCAACATGTTTCAGGGTCTCACTGCCAAAACAGGTAAGCAAATGGTTTTTATGTCCTTTTTTGGAGTCAATATTAGTAACTTTGTAAAAGCACCTCACACAGGCAAGAGAGTCATGGAAGCAGTTTTACCATAAACAGAATGAGATTGTGTGGAATATTGATTCTTTGTGTGAAATGCAGCTGTAGTGTTTCACCTGTAATTCCATATCTGGCATTCAGTATCACCTCATTATTTCCCACACCTGTTGAATGAGAAAAAGATTTGCTAATATGTACCTTGAAATGATGCTGCCCAATGCCTGCATCCATGCAATGCCACAGGGGATGTAGGGGACAGTAGTAGTCATGCTCTGAAATATCCTTCAGAGGACACTTCAAGGACACCCAGCCTTACTTCATGTTCCAATGCTTTGCTTGAACAATAATCCACTTCTGAAGATACAAATCACTGGTTCACTCCCTCATCCCATGGTACATAACAGTAGAACACACCATTCTCTGTGATGGGATTAAGCATCTGCTCCAACCAGATGGGCTACCCTAGGACCACATAACAGGTAATAGCAAAGCAGAATGGTTATTCCCCAATTCTCAGAGTTGATTTGGTTGGTTTCTGCCTCTATGAATGTGCTGCTAAATACTGTGGGAGTTTCCTGCATTTCAGAGAGCTGTCATGCTGCTCAGGACAATGTAGCGATTCTTAATGTTTTGATATCTATTAGAATTTCTTGATTTATGGTTTATAGATTATCTTCAGGCTTTCCTCAGTATTTTCCTGTATTATAATTAATATCTACTCTGTATCTCAATGGCTTTGCTTTCAAGAGGCATTTATCTACAGAACTGAGACAGGCCTATTTTGAGTCCCCAGAATTTTTGGGCCCTCGCACTGATATTTATATAATTGCATGTTTTATAACTTAAATCCTAATATCATGACTTTTCAAATGTACTGATGATTTGGTAAATTATATATGAATACATTAACTAACAAAACAAAGTTAACAATTGAAAATGACTTTGCACATTTATAAATGGGGGCTTATTTCACATTTTGTCATTAACAAAATGCAAAATTGAGTTTCATATCAAGACAGAAGCGTATGAATGGCCTTTGTGTTGTCTCCTAAATATTGTAAAGTGTGTGAGCTTGAGGAGAGATAGAGATACACATTTTTCTCTGTCCTTAGAAGTTTGAGGATCTCTATCACCCCTGAAAAAATACAGCATTGTGACTAGAAATGGATTATCCCACTTTCTTCCACATTATCATATTTCATTTTTATTGAATATTTTCCATCACAAAAGTCTTGTAAAGACAACGTTTCAGTGTGGGAAGCTAAAGCACGCAGATAACAAGCAGCATTTTCTGTGGCTGGCAAATTCTAAATTTCCACTAGCAGCTCACTCTTTGAGATGGAAGTGGCAGTGTAGCTACAATCGTGTCACCATACAACAAACTTGTCATTTCATGAGAAATGCAAGGTATTATTTTGAATCCATAATTCCATAGATATTTCATGTACTGACCTTAGAAAAACAGCCATAGTTTGTCATTTTCATGACATTGTAAAACAGATCTACGTTCAGTTGGATATATTTAGACTATTGATTCACAAAAGAAATGGGAAAATGGTGACATATATAACTACAGAGAAGGCTTTTCAGTGTCTTAATCTTCAGTGCTTAACAGCTTGGATTTTGCTTACCTGTATACAAGTCATATATAATAAATGCACTGAATATATTGAATGAGTTTACATAACTGAAGCTTATTGATATGTCAAGATTTAACATATTAATAGATCATATAATATTAACCTATCATTATTATAAGATAAAAGTAATCAATACATATTGGAAGCACTATAAGCAAAGATAAAGAGGTAGGTTCTTCAAATTTTAATCCCTAAATTAGAGGTAGGGATGCAGCTCAGGAGTTAGCACCTACCCAGAAATATGAGGCCTTAGTTTTGATTCCTAGTAACAAAAAAGAAAAATGATGTATTCTTAATTAGATTTTAGAAAAATCTCTATTTTTTACCTGCACACTCTTTCTTACAGAATTTTCCACATTTTGACTAATGTTCTTTTAAATAGTCCTATAAAGTAGTTGGTAATGTTGGTGTCACTTTTTTTATAAATGGAGACATGAGCTAATATGTGAATTAATATAGCAAGCTTTGATCTGCTGTCTGCTCCCACCCCATTTATTCTTAAACATCTGTGCAATGATTTGATCTCATACAGTTCTGAATAATTTTTGAATATACTATTGTGAATTAAGTGGATCCCTCAAAATGTATGTTGACATTTTTGGGTTTCATGACCGTATGTTGGGTCATTAGTCCTATGTGACTAGTGTGTTCAATAAAAGGAGATGAAGGGCCAGCGAGATATCCCAGAGAGCTAAGTGCTTGCCTAGCCAAGTGCAAGGAATGGGGCTTTATCTCCAGTGCCACATGCTGTGCTGGTCCCACCCCTAAGTGAACTCAGGGGCCACCTAGTGGGCATGGTGGTGCGTGCCTGCAACTCCAGCACCGGTGAGGCTGAAAAGAGGAGAATCATTAAGAGTCGAGCTGTGTAGTGAGGCTGTGTACAAAATATACGAAAAGAAAAAATAATAATAATAAAACGAGATTAAAAAAAACTACAGATATAGAAACAAAAGAGTGAAAAGCCATTCACAACAGAGGAGGAGACTGAATATATAGTTGACAAAATCTTGATTTTGACTTTTAGATTGCAGGACTGTGAGTTGATGCATTTTGTTATTTCATCCATTTTGTGGCACTTTTTTCCTGCTAGTCACAGGAAAGTCATATACATATTAATGTGTGAGATACTGGACAGAAAAGATATGATAAAGCAGCAGGTGTCGCCTTCAGAAAGGCAGACCTTGAATATGAACAAAGCTCGAGATGAAGGCTTTGAGGCTTGAAGTGTGTACATTATTCTTGATATTGGCTAACAGATAAGCACAGTTTGGTTGAAGAAATGAACTAATAGTTTCTGATATTCTTGCTGTTCTCTTCAGTACCATGCAGACTCAGAACTAAACCCAGAAAAGGGCTCCCCTCCAACCAGGACTGCATTCTAACTAAGGCAACACAACTGGTGCTGCTGCTTCCATAATTCAAGTTTAATCTATAAAATGTCACTGAATTTTACTCAGCAGATTGCTTATTTGCTATTACTATTAATAGTTTATAGTGATCTGCTGGTAAAGTTTGGTGAACTTTAGTATGGTTAAAGGTATGTTCTGGCCAGTTTTGCTCTGGATAATGGCAGATTCCCTACGTTCAGCCCAAGGTGGACTCAAAAACACCACTAGTATATCTTTCTACTCTGTAGTATAATTTGGAATATTTTCCTTCCAAGATTTGAAATAAATCAACTAGTTTCTTTTCTATAGTGTATTAGTATTGCACTAGGAGATGCAATAAGCCTAAAAGCAATGTTATGACAAATTAATGGAAAACTTAAATCATACAAAGATTATTGATTGATAGATTCAACATTGTTTTCTATTGCTTCAAAATCAATTCAACAAAAACCCACTGAAAATATGGACAGCTTTGTGGAAACTGACATGTAAATTATGAAAGTTGTCAGAAAATGCAAGTGACCCATGATATCTAAAAGTCTTAAACAAAATGGAAAAATTCAGTTAGTCATTTTCTTAATAACAAAGAGTAATAATACTATTGCCCATTATGATGAATTTAAAAACAGGACAATGGGGCCAGGAAGAGAGGCTGGCAGTGTCTGCCTGACAAGGGCAAGGACTAACTAGGATTTGATTCCCAATACTGCATTACCCAGCCTGCCCTGCACTAAGTTAGTGACCTAAACTGGGTGTGCTGGCACACAACTGTAATCCTAGCACTGGGGAGCATGAGACTGGAGGATCACTATAAGTCCAAGCTGTGTAGCAAGACCCAACACCAAATAAATAAATAAATAAATAATTTTAGGGCTGAAAATATAGCTTTAAAGCCTGCCTGGTAAGTGTAAGGTCCAGAGTTTTAACACCAGTACCAAAATCAATCAATCAATCAGTACAATTGTACATTGTACATATTATAAAAGTTTGGCCTCAATGCACATTACAAAAATATTAGCACAATTTGAAGTAAGCATACTCAAAATGTATAACAAAAGTTGCTAAGACAACTAAACTAAAATAAGTGTCTTTTCAATAAATAAATTTGAGGGGTTGGGGAGATAGCTTAGTGGAATATGAGCTTGCCTGGCAAGTGTAGGTTCCTGAGTTCAATCCCTGACACTACCAAAAAAAAAAAAAGGTAAATTTGAAACATAAGTGTCTGTCAAAAAATAACAAAATATCCATGATATTGTAGTTCACCTTGTATTCAACTTAACTACAAACCAAAACTGTAGAACTGTAAGAAACAAACCAAACATATTTATGACCTTTGGGTAGGCACAACTTTTTTACTCTTAGCAAAGAACTCTCAATTACAGAGGAAAAACCACTAAACTGGAAAATGATAAATTGAAATATCTGATAAAAGTAATTTGGCAAGTGAACTTTTTTCCATAAATGAGAAAGTTTTATTTGTCTGTCTGATGTAGGACCTAAATAGTTGAAAAACTTCTTAATATTAATTGAAAAGAGAAACTCAAAAGATGGCATAAAACTCTAAATTTTGTCTACCTATCCTATTGTCAGAGTCAAGGCTGTACAGGCCAGTGTTGTATAACCACTCTTCATGAGCTAACATAATGAGGGTTCACTAGGGATGATAACTCTTAGGTGACAGCTGGCCAGGGATCACTGTGTGATGAGTTGCCCAGGCCACTCAGTCGTACTTTTTCTAGACTTTAAATTTTTTTTTGCATTATTTCATTTTTTAAAGAAAGTCAAAAAAGTATTAAAACATAAAAATCACAAGTGATATAGAATTTTATTTAACAAGGTAATATACACTTCACAGTCCTCCTTGTAATGCATAGTGTTTTCTTCTAACCAGTTATTCATATTACGAGATATACTAGATATACCAGATGCATATCAATAAAAAAGAATAAAGAAGATGGGTATTTTTACATAATGCAGTATTATTCAGTTATGAAACAGGATAAATTTGAAGCTTTTGTTGATAAATGAATACAACACAAGGCAATACTCTTAATTTGTGCTACCAGGGATTGAACTCAGGACACTGCACTTGCTTGGCAAGTGCTTACTCTACTGAGTTATCTCCCCAACCGGTAGAGGCAATTCTTTTAAGTGAAATAAATCAGACCCACATTCAAAATCGGAAGAAAAGAAAAAAAGTAAGAAATATACCAGAAATTAAGAGGAGGGAAAGAAGAAACAATTGAAAAAAGGAGAGACAGCGATTTATTATATACTCCTTTCCATAGACAAGCAGAAATACACAGTACAGTTATCCAAACCATTCTACTTGTGTACATAGGTATATCTCTTTCCCCCCCTCTCTCCCGTCGTTTTCCTCAACTTAATAACTCTTTCCTTGTGAATAAGTTCATATTTCCCAGTATCTAAAATTCAAAGAACCAATCACAAAATGGGCATCTGAAATGAATATACAATTTTTGGATGACGAAATACAAATGACAAGGAAATATATGAAAAAATATGTTCAGCATCATTGGCCATTAGAGAATAAAAATATAACAATAATTACATATTACATATTTTCATTATCAAGCAGAAATGCAAACAGACACAAAACTGAGGTTCCATCTCACCCCAGAAAGAACGGCTAATATCGAGAAGCCAGCCAATAGCAAATGCTTGAGGGCTGTCTGGAAAAGAAATCCATCTCCAGTGTTGGTGGGAACTCAGACTGGTACAATTGCTATGGAAATCAATGTGGAGTTTCCTTTAAAAGCTAGGACTGCAGATGCCCTTCAAGCCAGCTATTCCTCTCCTGTATATTTTTCCAGAAGCACTGAAGACATACCACAGTGATCTATGTGCACCGAGGTTTATAGATACACAACTTGTTATCGTTAAATTCTGGAAACAATCCAGATGCACATCAATAAAAAAAGGATGAAAAGATGGGTATTTTTACATAATTCAGTATTATTCAGTTATAAAACAGGATAATTTTGAGGCCTTTGTTGGTAAATGAATGCAGTTCAAGACAATACTCTTAATTTGCAGTATCGGGGATTGAACTCAGGACCTTGCACTTGCCAGGCAAGTGCTTATTCTATTGAACTATCTCCCTAGCTTATAGAGGTGATTCTCTTAAGTGAAATAAATCAGACCCACATGTGCAAACTTTTCCTTTCTTTTTTTTTTTTTTTAATCTACTAAGAGGCCAACAGTGGTTATGAAGGTGTTTGGCCCTTACAGATGCTAAGATTTATAAAAAAGAATAATAAACTTAGTAATGATTTCTGTGTGAATTTGTGAGTTTATTATGTGCTTCAGGATGATTTGAGGCATTTTTCTCAGTGGAATTTCCTTGTGACTGGCAGTCTTTTTCATGCTAGCTTGCATTGTGACATACCACCCAGACACAATCAAAGGAGGGGTAAACATGCAATAGTTATTGGAACTATGTTGCAAGGGAAACCCTTCATTAATTTTTCAATTGTTTCTCAATAGGAAGTACTCCCAAACTATCATGGGTCACCACTATCTGTTTGAGATTTCCTGATCATATTCATGAGATCTGTTCCAGTTCATTTGATAGATATTTGGACTGGGACCTAAGACAAAGTCTCTAACACTGAACTACATGATCAGTGGCCATTTGGCTGCTGAGAGACCAAAGCATTCTTTCTCTTTGACCCAGTATGAAGAAAAAGTTGCAAAATTATAATTGCCCCATGGTGAAGTCACATGCTCATTTATCAGGCAGCAGTAGACTACCTTCCATAGATGGCATAGAATCAAAGATTGTTGTTTACTTTGGAATGATTTAACAGACAACTTACCCAAAATAGTTCCATAATTTGGCATTATGTTGAATATCTTTGTATTCTCGAAAGGAATATATCTTTACCAAAATTATTATATTATGTCATTTTTCCTTCAAATAGAAAAAAAGCCTAATCTAAAAATATTGGTAGAAATCTGATTCTGTGAAATATAGTGAAAGTAGATGTCCACTTTTCAAAGCAGGGTGTTGGAACTGGAAGTAAATGTAAACTTCAAGTTGTGTATTTCTCCATAATTAGGAGGTGTGTTCTCCCATGCACTGCTCTTAAATGACAATGTGCACCTCCTCTGATCTGCAGCTCATGTCCCAGCCAATAGTTGTGCATATTTCAAAATTCTAACTGATGATAGCTTATGAATAGATATTTATAACTATTTTGTAGCAATAAACCCTGTAGTGTATTCTATGAATAGAAAATAGACACCAAAGCACTTTCCTACACCATATAAAAGTAGCTTAAGGTTGAAAGACACGTTGCATATACCTTCAATACATCACTATATAGGGAGAACCACTGTGCATACAACAACTTACATCATGCTACTGTATAATTAAGTGAAACCTTTAAGTGTTTGAAATCATCTTTCCTTCAAACTAAAAGTACCATGCTTAAATTGCACTTCAGAAAAACAACTTCACCATACTGGTTATTGATATCCACAAGGCTATCTTCTGATTCACTGACCATTACCAACTCTACAGACTAAGTGTCCATATTTGTCTGCTTTTTCACTTGCTTTCATCTTTCTTTGAAAATACATCATTTGATAATTTAAATTATTATTTCAATATATCCTTAGAGCTTAGAATGTTCATAGAGGGGCTAAGGAGATGGCTCAGTAGAATAAGTGCTTTCCTGGCAAGCACAAGGTCTTGAGTTTACTCCCCAGTTCCACAAAAAAAAAAAAAAAAGAATGTTCACAGAAAATTTTTATTACCTATACCAAAAAGAAAATAAAAAGTAAAAGATAACAGAATAATATGCTTCAAGTTAAAAGTTGATATTTATATTTGATTGCTGGTACCACCAGAAAAATAGTTGATAATTATTTCTTTTTATTTTCTTTAAAAAACAAAGTTCAGAAATATTCTGCTTTATCATTCTAAGTAGTTTATATAAGTGTACTTTTTGCATAGTGGTAATCTATATATTTAAATATTAATAATTTCAAGTTAATTTTTTCATTCATTTAAAATGTGTATATGCACATTTAATTGAATTTTTGCTACATGAATCATATTTATTGTATTAAATTCATTTCCAAATAGCTGAGTTCTTGTTATATATTTGTAAAACCAGATACTAATATGGTCAGTAGGACACATACGAGTGTATGCTATACCAGTAACTGTAGAGAAATGAAAAATTAAAATAAAGTGTGATGACATTTCATACACTTCATAATAGTTGCAATTAAAAAAGTACTTTTAGTAAATTTTCACCAAAATGTTAAGTCACTGTAATACTTATATATTGGTTCTAAGAAAGTAAAATAGTTAAAGAAAAAGCACATTGGTAAAGTTTGGTGTTTCATTAAAATTAAATATATCTTGACAGTGAGTCATCAGTTGTATTTTAAATAGTTTTCAGAGAAATGAAAAATACAACAATAGGAATATTTTCACACCTTAATTTGTAATACTACAAAAAGAAAAGGATACTAACAAAAGAATGTTAGACAAATGCCCACTCTGATATGATTGAATAAAGGAATGAACTACTGATACAGGGCAGCAGCATGGATTGATCTTAAAATTATTGAACAGAGTAAAGGAAATAAGAATGAAAATAATGCTGGCCAGATAGCTCAGCAAATTAAAGGGCCTGCCTGGGCAGGCTCAGTCACCCAAGTTTGATCTTCCAGTGCCTGCCTTGCCTCTGGGGAGTGCTGAGACAATGAATGAGACTTGGCCTGGCGGCATGCACCTGTAATCCTAGCACTTGGGAGGCTGAAAACAGGAAGACCACTATGAGTCCAACCTGTGTAGTTTGACACTGTAGACCCTGTACTAAATATATTAAAAAGAAAAGAACTTTTCTCTGTGTCAGGCAACTGAAATCATCTTGGTAAATTAATGCTACGCAAAGCAAGAGCAGTAAATATCCCTGGACTCATACCTGCAAAGGGTGGCTTTACTGATATTAAAAAGATAATGTTCCATAGATGTTTGTGTTATGTATTTGTGCAGATAAACACTGCCTGCTCAAAAATTTGGAATGTTACACTTTTACCCTGGGGGTTGCATCTGTCATTTTTCCCTTTATAAGGCAGAACAAGAGTGTAAGGTACCATTTTACCTTGTTTATTTGTGTCTGTAACTCTTTTAATTTTTCAGGATTCTAATAAGATTTAAATAATTTTTGTATAATATAAATACCTAAAAAGGCTTCCTGAAAATATACTTGTCAAAATAGATATAATTTATATAAATATATATTTGTGCATATATACACAGATGTATATATGTGTATATATATACATATATATATATATATATATGTATATATATGCATGTGTGTGTGTGTGTGTGTGTGTGTGTGTTCATTCATTCAGCACTTTAATTAGAAAGGAAAGCTAGAGCTTAACTTAATTCTGGAAAGGTCCACAGAGACATCAAAAATTTATGTCACTTTTCTGGCACTGGTGTATTATGTGCCAGTCAGGCGAGAGTGTCAGTACAGCCAGAAACAGTTCCCAAATGTGACCAGTGAGGCACGTTAGATCTTAAATAACAATTGTACCCTGCTGTTGGAAAGTCTCCCAAATGTGACCAGCGGGGAACATTAGATCTTAAATAACAACTATGCCTTTCCATTTAGAGAATAAATCAGTGTTTAAAAGAAACCTGTCCATGCAAGGATGCTGTGATTAAAATTAAGTGAAATTAAGTGCATTGCAACTGGGTGTTTTTTTCTTTTTTTTTTTTTGGCTATTTTCAACAAAATAGCAATCATTGGCTGAACCGCACTAAGCATACTTTCTGGAGACATCATGCATGCAAGGACTGCTCCGGCTATGAGCAACCCTGAGGGTTTTTCATTCTATATTGCTGGCTGATTTGCACTGCAAATATTATGCAGGTTTGTTAATATTGAATAAAATGCTCATTTGCATATAATTGTCTACTGTGTGTTTCTCAATACCCGCTAAATGCAGAGCTTTTCCAGGATTCTATCATTTAAGTCTATGCATTTATATTGCATGCGTAATGCTCCTCACAATACCTTCAATTTGTATGGTTTCTTCCTCCGAGGAGCTCAAATTTCCAAATGTGTGATTATCATTCCCTTCTGTTTTCAAAGTGCTAGCAACCTATAATGAGTATGTGAAAAGCATCTCTTAAAGATCTCAAAGTAAAGAGAGTATAACTAGAAGACCTATTCAGTTTCTAGGAATGCTGCTCTACTTTTGTGCTGGACATTAGGTATGTGATCCATGAAACGCACATAAAATTGTAAGTGTATAACTCCAAGAGCCTTGAGGGTTATTTTCTTAATGCTGTCATCTGTAGCTCTACATCCATGAATTCTCAAAAGTCATGGATATCACTCATTTTTTTCAATTTTATATATTTGGCACAGTGTCTCACTGTGCAGCTCAGACTGGTAGTAATCCTCCTGTTTTCTGCCTTCCCAGTGCTAGGATAACACGTGTGCTCCACCACTCCCAGACTCCTCAGTGGCTGGCTCAGTGTGCTCCAGGGCCAGTGTGATAGGTGGAGATTCATTTAAAATAGTTGAAGACTATGGAGATTCCATATTTCTGCATGTCTCAATGGGGAACGCATGATTTCTACAAGATGACAAAAATCCCAAATCCACCATAGAACTCATGCAATAATAAATCAGATCAGTAAGACATGGCATTGCTTACAATGAGAATGATGATTAGAACTGAAGTCCAGTTTATTTAATTCTGATCTTTCACATGGTAACGAGGGACCAAATGTAGTCAGAATCTCCCTGAGAGCATATTTGGTGTCAGGGTAAGAAAACTCAAGTAGTAAAATACTAGAGGAACAAGAAATAGATTTAGCTAATTTGTCACATTTCTCCAAAATTGCCTTGCCGTTATTTTCTCTGTTGCTTTTGACTTTCCAGAACACCAACTGTCATTGTTTTCATTATAACATAGTAATCTTTTTTCCCCCTTGACAACACACTATACACTTAGTATAGGGCCATGTGAAATTGTTTAGAGGCCAACACAGTTTCTAAAGACATTTACAAAGAGTAATAATTTCAAAATAAAAGGACCAAAAATTATATCTGAACCTTAGAGATCATCAAAACTTTAAATATTATGTAATGCAGATAATTCTCATTTTTTAATGTTTCAAGAGAAAAACAAAAACAAAATAGGAACACACAAAAAACACAAACACAGTAAAAGCAATATAGACTTTCAAAACAGGATGATAGGAAATTAATAATTGCTACATCATAGATAGTAGATAGTAATGCGGAAATAATAATTAAGGGTTGGTTAATTGTTGAGGAGGTTTGGATTAGGATTGATAGAGGGGCGATTTTTTGTCATGTTAGTAGGATTATTCCCGGGATTAAAGGGGTCCCTTGTGTCACTTCTGTCACTCAGAAGTGAAAAGGGGCAAGACCTAATTTTATGATTAATGATAAGGTTAGTGCTAGGGAGATGAGGGGATTGCTGGAGTAGAAAATTGATCACTGACCGGAGTATAGTATTGTTATAATGATAGAGAATAGTAAAATTATTGATGCTGTTGCTTGTGTGAGGAAATATTTTGT
>PVJA010025120.1:0-31103 GCA_004027025.1 Myocastor coypus
GAGGTGCTGGAGCATGTAGTATTGTTTTCCAACCTTTAACTTTAAGCCTATGAGTTTCTTTATGGGTTAAATGTGTTTCTTGTATGCAGCATATTGTTGGGCTCTGTTTCCTTATCCACTCTGCAAGTCTACTTCTTTTGATTGGAGAATTGAGTCCATTTACATTGATGGTTATAATTGAGATGTATTGACTTATGGCAGACATAACTCTTATTCTCTGGTGTTTACCAGTTTTTCCTCCTATTTTTAGTTGGTTATTCTATTTGGTGGGATCTTTCTGTTCTCATTTGTTGGATTCGGGTCATTTTGATCCCTTTCTAAAATGTTTGTCAGAATATTATGTAGTACTGGCTTTGATGTCATGAAATTCTTTAGTTGTTCTTTGTTATGGAAATATTTCATTTCTCCCTCATACTTGAAGGAGTTTTGCCGGGTACAATAATCTGGGCTGAAAATTGTTTTCATGGAGGACTTGAAACACTCTCTTCCATGCTCTTCTTGACTTCATGGTTTGTGAAGAGAAATCCGCTGTTATTCTGATGGGTTTTCCCCTAAATGTGATCTGTTTCTTTTCTCTAGCAGCTTTTAGTATATTATTCTTCAGCTGGATTTTTTGTATCTTGACTATTATACGTCTTGGCATGTTTTTAGTTGGGTTGATGTTATTTGGGGTTCTGTAGGCTTCCGTTACCTGAATGTCTGATTGTTTTCTCAAATTTGGGAAGTTTTCTGCTATTACTTCTGCCCATATTCTTTTTATATCATTTGTATTGACTCCTTCTTTCTCATTGATTCCCATTAATCTCATGTTATTCATTTTTACATTGTCTTGCAGATGATGAATTATTTTTTCCTGCATTCTGGTTGTTTTTAAAAGATCCTTTCTTACTCTTTCACTGCCTGCAACTGTGTCTTCAAGGTTGGAAACTTTATCTTCATTTTCGTTCATTCAGCTCTGCCAACTTGTGATCGAGGTTTTATTTTCTTGTATATCTCTTTGAAACTGTTTCATGCGATCTATGTCTTTCCTATATTGCTCCATCAGGGAGTCCATCATTTTTCTATTCTCCTCTATTTTTTTTATTGATGTCTTCTTTAATAGTATTGAAGTCTGTCATTATGGTTATCCTTTCTGTCTCTAATACAGAGATTATTTCTGTTCTGTTCTCCTTTCTCCTTTCTGCTTTTGTGTACTTGTTCCCCTACTTGGGATGCTATTGATTTAGGCATGTCTTTGTCAACTTTAGATATTATTTCTGCTCTGATGTCCTCTATACGTTTCTCCAGCCGTTTTTCCACTTCATGTATTTCTTTTTTTACTTCAGATGTTATCTCTGATCTCAGTTGCTCTATAAGTTTCTGCACTGTGTGTCTGCCTCAGATGCTACCAATTCAGAGGTTTCATCTGTATAATTCTCGTTTTCTTCCATGATAGTGTCTTCTGTATTTGGTTTGGGTAGGCAAGGGTCCTGAGATTGCCTCCTACTCCCTGTTGTTATCATTTTGTATGGAAGCGAGCTCTGCACTTTGGTAGCATTATGCTGTGTCTATGGGCGTTTGGTCTGGAGTCTGCAAGCTGGTTCCTCTACAGAGGTTCCTGACTCTGTGTTGGAGCTCTGGCTGCTAGCTTTTGTGAATCCTGGCGGATGTGGTGTGGAGGTGGAGGTGGAGCTTTGGGATTGAGTAGTCCTGGTAGGCTCGTGGACCAGATCAGTTGCCAAACGACATATTTGATGAATTCGGTGCTGGAGCTTGGGCTGGAGGGTTTCAAAAAAAAGAAAAAAAGGGGGTGTGTGGGGGAGGGGAAGGCGGGCCAGGGATCTTGACCTAGCCGTCGCGCAGGCTTGGCTCCCAGCGGTGCGGTTTGGGTCTGGCTGGAATAGGAAGTTAGTCGCGGGAACGCAGAGGCGGGGCAGAGGGGTGCAGGGGGCTTACCTGCGGCGGGTGCACGGGCTTGGCTCCCACTGGTGCCGTGAATTGCTTTTGTATTGCCAAAGAATGAGATAAACACATTTGAAATTTTAATTTGATTGTTTAGATTTACATTTTGGCATGATTTCTTAGATAATGAAAATAGTTTCTGTTTCATTTATTTATTCTTCTTCTGTTTTGTGTTTTATGTATTTAGAGCAGGGTCTACAGGGTCTCACTATATAGTTTGGACTCCTAGTGATTCTTTTGCTTTTCAGCCTTCCAAGCCTTGAGATTACAGGCACGTATCACCATAGCCAGTCTCACTCCCAGTCTTATTCCCTGTCTCAGCATGCCTTGCAGGTGGGCCCAGGATAAAACCCCCAGTTCTTGCACCCATTGAGCTATCTAGCTGGCAGATTTGTGTGTAAGACCTTATAAAGTTAATCATCATATGTCTAGCCTAAAAACCAGATTCATAGGGAAAAAGCCACATAAATATGTAAGACAATTGTACAAAGTCAGGGAATATTTTTAGATACGTTTTTGAGTATTTTCTCCTATTATATTTTATTTTATATTTTATTCCTATATTATTTGCCATGTAAGAGAAACCAACTGATATTTAAAACTGCCTGCTGAGATTTCTTCACTTAATATTATGGCTTCAAGATACATCCATTTCCCTTCAAATTACTAAAGTTTATCCTTCTTCATGGCAGAGAAGTACTCCATTGTATGTAAATACCACATTTGCTTAAATCATTCATCTGCTGATAGACTTACAGGTTGTTTCCAAGAGTTATTTTTATGATCTGTTCTACTTCAAACATGGGTATCTACATGTCACTAAAGTGTGATATCTTTTATTGTAATATGAGTTTTTAACTCTTTTGGAAAAACACCTAATAAGGGAATACGTGGATCAAGTTAAATTTATATTGTTTTTGCTTTTGAGGAATCTCTACACTGATATTCATGTGGATGTATCAGCTTGTATTCCCACCAACAATGAGTTCCTGTCTCCCAACAGCCTCATCAGCATTTGTAATGGGTTCATTTCTTGATGCTGCCAGTTCTTTGCGAAGTGAGGTGGAATCTTAGTGGTATTTCAATTTACATTTACTGAATGTCCAGCAATGTTGAACATTTTTTTTTCATGTACATATTGGTGTTTTGCATTTCTGTATCTGAGAATTGTCTATTCCTTTCAGATTCACATTTTTAATTGAGTCATTAATTTAAACGAAAAAATATTCCTTCAATATTTGATGAAATCTGATTAATTTGCTATGAAAACAAAATTTAGAGTAATGCCTTTTTAGATTTATAAATAAAAGGATCATAATAGTCTGAATGAAATATTAAATAATAAAAGTTGGCACTGTAATACATGCATGTAAAAATAGTAACTTCATACATTTCTTCTGCATTGAGATATTTTCAAGGACATCAGAAGACACCCTGTGGTAAGGTTTGTACTCAAAAAGACTGGGAGATATCTCAGGAACCCCAGGAATTGCTGCAGAAGCCCAGCCCAGAAAAATGGGATCTTGGAATTGAGGACCTCATAATGCTCCTCCTGCCTTCCCTCTGTCTCCTCCCTGACAGCATATTTTCTTCTTACATAGTGATGGCATCTCTCCGACAGAAACATTTTCAAAAAATGGTTGGCAGATAGCTTATGCCTAAATGAATGTAGAACAATTTGGAAAAGAAGCCTCATTTTCATTCCCAATAAATTTGAAATACAGGCAAAGGACTCACATTGTTCCATCCCCTGGACTAAGGGATCAGGGTGACATGGTTCCATATCTGGCCAAATTTTAATTAGAGACCCAATGTGCTAACAGTGTAGAAACCAGTAATTAGAAGAGAACCAGGCCGCTTGGGAACAGAGTGCTTTCAGCCAATACATATATGGCGCAGACCAAATATGCAATTTTGATTTTCAGTATTACATATATTCTTTAAGCTATTTGCAGTTGCTATGTACCTTAGTTTAACCTCATAAATTGCGAGAGTAAAACTACATACTTAAATACATTATCTTTCATAGCATATCTCCTAAAATATTTTTTCTCACAATATATAATTTTTTTTTATCTCAGGGCAACCTTTGACTGCTCTAAATTTAAATAGAAATACTAATAATGATCATGGTTATAGTGATAACTGTGAAGGTGATAATAATTTATGGATCATAATAGTTGCAGATTTTCACAGCTGTGTTGCAAGATCTAAGATATTAATTTCTCTTGATTTTTGAAAACCACGCAAACTTCCATATTTTCTGTCCATTGGAAATGGCAGCAAATGCTATCCTAGTTCAATTTAAGGACCACACTACTTTAAGAAATTAAAATAATCTAAGTGGTCATAGTTGACTTTCATAAAAATCAATCTTCAAACCACCTTGAGAACTGTGAATTTTTTTGCTGTGTTTACTGTGAGAATGATTACTAATAACAACTGGAGAACTATTGTCAGAAGGACCACATAGGACAGGTGAAAGACATTAAATTAAATCCATATAATTGTTAAAAAAAAAATCTTAAACCCAAAAATCATATTAGAATAATGATAGGATTTTATTTGAATTATGAGATTTGAAAGATATATTTGAATCATCATAACTAAGTTAGCCAAATAATCAAAAATAAATAGTTAGAATTAAATTAAATAAAAAGCATAGGCTTTGAAATCTTGTACAGATAAACTTGTTTTAAAAGTGTGGAAATCAGTGTGGAGAATCCTCAAAAAACTAACATTGGAAGTTCCATCCAACCCGGATATTTCCCTTCTGGGTATTTTTCTAGAAGAACTGGAAACACCATATGCACAATGGTATATGTGCATCCATGCTTATAATAGTACAGTTCATGATAGCCAAATCTTGAAAGCAATCGGTATGCCCATCATCTGAGAAATGGAAAAAAGATGTGGTGTTTGTATACAATGGAGTATCACTCGGTTATAAAAAAAAAAAAAAAAAAGTGAAAAACTCAAGCTTTTATAGATAATGGATGCAACTGGAGCACATACTGGTAAGTGAAATAAATCAGATCTGCCTGTATAAACACTATATTGTTTCCCTAGTGCATAAGAACTTGAAAGAGTAAATAAAGTCCAAAAGGAATAACAGTTGCTGAGTAAGACAGAGAAACTCCTCTAAGGGAAGGAACAACTGGGATGAGGGAAAAGAGAGAGAGAGAGAATGAGCAAGAGAGAAAGTGAGAGAGAAAGAGAAAGAGAAAGAGAGAGAGAGAAAGAGAAAGAGAAAGAGGAAGAGAAAGAGAAAGAGAAAGAGAAAGAAAGCAAGAAAGCAAGCAAGAAAGAAAGAGAAAGAGAAAGACAGAAAGAAAGAAAGAAAGAAAGAAAGAGAGAAAGAGAAGACAGACGGACAGACAGACAGACAGACAGACAGACAGACAGACAGACAGAAAGAATATGTCCACATAGACAGAGGATAGGCTGGATAATTGCACTGCTTATTTCTAATGGCCTATTGGAAGAAACAGTTGATGCTTACTTTTTTGTCCTTTTAAATTTTTTGATCAATTTTGCATGCTTCTATCTGATAATCTAACAACTAATTTGAAGACAATAAAATGCAATATAGCAACCACCAACCATTGTTGAATTCTTATCATCTTGTTTAGTGAAATTCTGTATCATTTCTAATGTTTATTTTTATTATTTTTCCTATTCTTTTTTAAAAAGAACTGAAGAACAAGGTATCTGTGGAAAAGACCTGGGAAGGTATACACTTGATATTAGATATTATTAAAGACATTGTTGCCTTTTCAAAGTATTATAATGGAATTGTTGTCACACTTCAGAGAATTTTCTTTGGCACCAACAACTCCACCTATGCTCCTTGGTCCCTAATTTCCATTGCCATTTCTGCTGTTCACACTTGAGATGAATTGATTTCTTCATCTTCCCTTATTACATGAAATGTAATCATGATTCTTTCAATCCTTCAGGTGTAAAAGATAAGAAAATCCACAGAAAATTTTCAAAGGGCCAGCCTGAGAGTCAGGATAGCTCACTGGACCAAAGTGCTCACTCACACCGAGCAAAGTGGCCAGGTTCGCACCCTGGCATACTCTGCCAGACACACCTGCGGTGTGTGCTGAGAAGTTGATTAAGACTGGGCGTTGTGGTGCACACCTGTAATGCCAGTGCTTGGGAAGCTGAAAACAGGAGAATCTCTAGGAGTCCATGATCTATGTAGTGAGGCCCTGTCGACCCTGTCCTAAATACAGGAAAAAAAAATTCCAGAAAACAAAGAAATAAACATATAACTTGAAATATGGAAATTATATTATTATTCTCCAACTTGGGTAGATGAGCTAGCAGGACTTAGAGCTATGTTGCAAAAATATATGTGTACTTCAGGCATAGATATAGCCTATAAACCTCCCCTACCATTAGAATACAGAAAGAAGGATGCTTTCTTTGATTTTTGCACATATGCACTATACATCTTGTTTATATGTTCTCCCAGAAATTCTCTGTTCTGATTAAACATTCTAACTCAATTTCTGAAGTTACATAGAGGAGGCTTCGTGAAATATGCTATAAATACTGACATAAGTCAGAGTGCTGTTCCAGACAGTGATGTTCCTGGATGGGAAATTCACCAGAGCATTTCTTTTTCTATCTCTCAGAGTAGTAACCAGAAACATGCCCTTCCACGTGCACGGGAAAGTCTCTCAGTGTCTTGTGCTCCAGGAAATGTTCTGTCTGCCAGGAGCAAATCTAGCCTCAGCAGCTATCAAGGATAACTTTTTGGCCAACAGAGCTGCAGGCCACCTGGCCTTTAAAGCATGTATTTCTATGTGTGTCACCACCGAGAGCATTTATGGGATGCCAATTTGTTCAGGCAGTGTAGCATTGTGAAGTTGTCCACCTTTATCTTTGAAGAATCTCTCATTAAAAATCCCTATCACATCTGTTGGTCAAATCACCTTATAATTATTTTAAAAGTAAGGATCATATCACAAGCAGAAAATTATTATTATTATTATTATTATTATTATTATTATTATTATTTTAATATATTTAGTACAAGGTCTGCACAGTTTCACTACACAGATCAGACTCCTAGTGATCCCCCTGATTTCAGCTTCCCAAGCACTGGGATTACAGGCACATACCACATGCCCAGTCTCAATCACTGTCTCAGCACACCCTGGGGGTGAGACCTGTACAGCACTCTGGGAATCAAACTTGAGTCCCCTCATCTGCCTTACCAAGTGCTTTAGTCCTCTGAGCTATCTGGCTGGATGTCTTAGTTACTTTTTACTCCTTGCTGAGACAAATACCTGATACTCAAAATGAAGAAAGGAAAGGTTTATTGAGCTCCCAGTTACTGGAGGTTTCAGTCCATATTCACCTGGCCCAAGGCTGAGTGGAACAGGGCAGAGAGCATCCAGTTCATGCTGTAGGAACAGCAACAAAATGATGACAGAGGCAACATAATACCCAGGGGAGCAGAGAGCAACAGCACTAGTCTGTCCCTCTGTCTCTCTTTATATTACATTCAGGCTCTCTGCTTCAGCCTATCTACCTTAGGCCATACCCATAAGCCCAGCCACACTCAGTACTAAAACACATAATCCCAGTGGATCACGAGTCAAGTAATTCCAGCAGTACTCAGACCCGTAGTCCCATCGGTACTAAAACACATAATCTCAGTGAATCATGAGCCAACTCTCAAATTCTAGAAGTCCCCACCTCATGATTGCAGGAGGCTTTGGGGGGACAACTAGACATGAACCATAACACTGACCCAGCAGAAAATCATTTGCTATAATTTAATAAGCACTTATAAGATTTATAATAATAACATTAATATTTAGGACCTTAATTAACTATAAAAATATTTCTCCTCATTATCGTTCCTATTTTTTTCTCAAGTATAGAAAAATAAAGGCTGAGAATTCGAATAAAATACAGCAAAACTATCACAGTTAAAGGAGTGAAGGAAAAAGAATCAGGAAGTTATCTGGGCGTGGTGGCACACGCCTGTAATCCCAATACTGGGGAGGCTGAGGCAGGAGTATCAGTGGAGTTCAATACCAGCCTGGGCTACAAAAGTGAGCTCAAGGCCAGCCTGAACTGCATAGTGAGACCCTGTCTCAAAAAGACAAAAGAAAAAAAAAGAAGAATCAGGAAGTTTAAAAATGTTTAAGGAAAGCAGCAAAAGCTAAAACAGAAGAGAGACTAGGATGAATAATGATGAAAATAATACTAGGTGTCTTAGTTACTTTTCTCACTGCAAAGACAAAGTACTGGATGTCCAAACTTAATGGAAAAAGGCTTATTTAGCTCACAGTTTGTAAAGATTTCAACCTATACTTGGCTCCAAGGCAGGGTGGCACATGGCAGAAGGAAAACCAGTCTTGGCAGACAAAGCAACAGAAAGAGCAAAACAACACCAGACAGAGTAAAACAAGCCTCCTCTGTTCCTTATATTCTATCCACTTTACCAGGATTAACACCCTTAATGCCAGCACTCTTTATCTCAGAATCTCACTACAGATCAATCATACACCCTAGATACAGCCACATCAAAGGGAACCCTATCCAGACACAAATCATAACATTAGGTAAGGTAGAAAGAATAAAGATCTGTGTGCAGATAATAGTAATCACAAAAGGAAGAGAAAATTTATACAGTGCTTTTACAGAGCTCTATTTTATTTTTAACTTTCCCTTCTCTTTATTTCCATACTCGGATATCCATTGTGACATCCCCTTGAATGAATCATTCATTTAGGGGGAAAAGTATTCATCCTAGATTTTCATATTGTGGTCCCAAAACATTGCTTATTGATCAGGTGTGATGGTTCACACGTATATTACAACACTCTGGGTAGTTGTGATGCCACCCACTCTACTCTGGTTGCCCAGACTTGTTATGGATCCCTTCTGATTCCATATACATTTTTAAGATTGTTTTTCTCTAGTTCTTTGAAGAATGTTGGTGATGCTTTGATTAAGATGACTTTAAATATTCATGGTACCTTTGACAATGTGGCCACTGAACAATATTAATTCTGTTTATCTAGGAGCATAGGGTGTCCTTCTGTTTTATGTTCACCACTTGAACTAATCTTTTTAAAAAGTCTTATAACATTCATTATACTGGTCTGTAATTTAATCTTCATTTTATAGATCTGAATCATTGACCTTAATTAGATCAATTCTTAGGTATTGACTTTTCTGAACTTATTGTTTTGTTTTGTTTTTTAAATTTTAATTGATTTATTTATCTTTTTGTATTTTAGGGAAGGTTCTACAAAGTGTTCAAGGTCTCACTTCTAGACTGTACTCATAGTGATCCACCCGGTTAAGGCCTCCCAAGAGCTGGGATTACAGCCACAGGCCACCACGCCCAGTCCCAATTGTGGGTCTCAGCACACCCCGGGGATGGAGCTGGCATGGTAGTCTAGAGATTGAACCTCCAACTCCTGCATCTGCTTGTAGGCACTTTAAATCACTCAGCTATTTGGCCAGCCCTTGAAATTATGTGAATGGGATGTTTTTCCTGATTTACTTCTTGGTAGGTAGGTTCATTGTTGGGGTACAAAAAGACTGTTGAATTTTGTGTGTCAATTTTGAGTTTTGCTACTGTGATGAATTTGTCTATTACTTCTCGGTGTCTTCCATTGGAGGCTTTTGGATTTCCTATGAAAAGGACCATGTCACCTGAAAATAAGGATAGATGGATTTCTTCCTTTCTTATAATTATCCCTTTTATATTTTCCCTTGCCTGATGGAATAGCTTTATTACCAAGAATTAAAAACAATGCAGATAAGGCTACTGAAGAAAATAAATCTTTTATACTGTTGAGAATATGAACTTGCACAACCACTATGGAATTCAATAAGATATTACTTAGATAACCAACAGTAGAGATACATTCGCTCCAGCTGTCTCACTTATGAGTGCCTTCCCTAAAATGTTAAGGACTTCATATGACAGTTACATATGCATATTCACATTTATATTAGCAGAGTCATATTTCTTAAAACTTGAGAGCAGTCTACAAAACCATCAAAAGATGAACTTATAAAGTAAATGTGGTATATAGGACATGGTGCCATAAAATGACAAGTTTGAGTAGTTTTGGGAAAATGGATTCACCTTGACATCATGGCACTAAATTAAATAAATCAGGCAGAGAAAAGTAGATACTGTATGACTTCTCTCATATTAGAGAGGCAAAATACAAATAATTGGGAGCCCAAAGTAGGTGACTCTTAATAGGTAACAAGCAATTAGACTTTTTGCAGATGGCAAGAGCTTAAGGATGGGAGGACGTGGCAGGTGTGGAAGAATTGAAAAGGTGCACTATGCTTAATACCATGTCTCTCTATTTTTTTGTATCACAGGAAACACCAATAAAAACTTAAAAATCCAAATTCTCATAGTTTTACAAAGCCTCACCCTGTTGTGCTACATGTAATGAAGTTTTTAGAATAGATAAACATAGTTCTTATTTAAAGCAGACTGTTAATAACACATTGCTTCTCAGTCTAAACAAACATTCTTTGATTTAAAATGTTTCACAAATTAAAAAAAATATTTTTCCAAGTATAATTTTTTATACTGCAAATATTGGAAAGCCAATATGTTGTACAAAATTTTTCAAACTTATTTGAGGTTCCTCTTTCCTTGCCATATTTCTTAGCTTGAAAGTTTTATTTTTATCATTTATTTTTAGTGAAAGAAATAGAAATATAGAAATCAGGAAGCACAAAAAGACCTGAAAAGTAAGCAATTAACCAGAATTTAGGGTTTTAAAAATAAGGAATCCAAAAGAAAAACCATGAATTATAGGTATAAGCCTGGTAGATGGCAGTTATCAGTGATCTTGGTTCATAACTGCAGTATTTGTGTTGGCCACTGCTATACAAATTGATAATATCTTGCTATTCCTACTCTGTAAAAGCTGTTGCTTCCCAGAAAGAATTTCACAGTTCTTTCTGAACAGTGCCGAATTGTTTTTGTGGGGTTACAAGTAACTATGGGTAGTCTTTATTGTTTTGTGAAGAATAAGCCATTGAGAGGACATTAATCTCTTAAAAGATTTTGGGCAGAGAAGATGGTATCTTATACTGTAATGGGTCAACTGAATATTGAGCTGTAACTATGGAAAACTATTAGTTTCCCTGAGGCTTCCTGTTATCTACTCTAAGGAATGTGTTCCCACACACTTTTGAAGGCTGTTTCATAAGGAGTAATTGAGTAACTGTCTCCTTCCACTCCCTAATCTAAGCCATGTAAACATACTTAGCTTAAGATGCATCTTGTAAAAACAGCTTACTCAACCAACCCCCACAGGGCCCAGTTGTGCACGTACTAAGCTGTGAAAGACCCCTTAGTCATGTGATTTTCTCCTTAAAAGCTCCTTGCTTCCCAGAGTAGGGTTAGATCGGTCTTCTGCTCGAGAAATGACTCACGGCCCTGTGCTCAGTAAAAAGGCTCACTTTAAATTCTCATTTTATATTCTGGTCTGGCTTCTGTTTGAGAACCCATAACAATACAAAAACAAAATTTTGGAAATGCATGGTTTGTACTTCCAATGTGTCTACATGATATCTTTAGTTCCTGACTGAAATTCCCTTTAATTCACATAGAAGAACAGGCAGATTTATTGAGTATTGTGTTGGATTAGAATTTTGACTTTGCAAACAATAAAGTTGGACTTTGCCACTAACACCTACTCTATCTGAATTACTTCTTTCTATCTGCATAATGTCTACATGAAGATTATGCTTATCATAATCCAAATAACATCAAAATGATACCCTGTTAGTCTCAGCATATCCCAGAGATTATTTTCAATACAAATATAAATTCATTTTTCTGTCACTGGAAAATGTTTCCCTCTACTGTAGGGTGTACATCTGTAAAGCACAAGATGAAATGATAGAAAAGTAATATCCTAGGAATATCAGACCGATTAAAAAAATGCTTGCTTAGCCGGGCGTGGTGGCGCACGCCTGTAACCCTAGCACTTAGGAGGCTGAGGCAGGAGGATTGGTGTGAGTTCAAGACCAGCCTGGGCTACAAAAGTGAGCTCAGGATCAGCCTCAACTGCATAGCGAGACAAAAAAAAGACAAAAAAAAAAAAAGACAAAAAAAAAAATGCTTGCTTTAGATCAAGCATCTCAGCTTTGCTCTCCTTGAGATGGATAATTTGTATAGGTGATATAATGACCTGTATGGTTTCCCACAAAAGACTCAATGAAATTGGTTCTTGTTGCGGAGAGGAAGCACACTTACCACAACGTTTGTTTATGTTCTCTTTTATTAGTCCCACTCTCTCACTGAACTGTCTTAGATAACGTACAAGAGTTTACTTAAAAACAATATTGTATGAGTCTTCTTTGAAGAATCCCAAATAGGGCTGACCAGAGAACTCAGTGGATTAAAGTATCTGCTTAGGCAGACACAGGGGCCAGGGATTTGATCCCCAGCCTGCCTTGCTGGCCTCGCCTTTGGGGCATGCTGAGACACTGGGCGTGGTGGCCCTCATCTGTAATCCCAGTGATTGGAGGGCTGAACAGCAGGAGTATTGCTACAGCTGTGATTTGTGTGGTGAGACCCTGTACTAAACACACACACACACAAAAAAAAAGAATCTCAAATAGAACATCAGATCAAGGAGTACAGCAATTGTTAAATTCTCAGTCCATGCCATAAATTTAAATTTTAAAGCACTGATTTTATATATATATATATATATATATATATATATATATATATATATATATATATTGTCTTTTTGAGATAGGGTCTCACTGTACAGTTCAGGTTGGCCTTGAGCTCACTTTTGTAGCCCAGGCTGGTCTTGAACTTGCACTGATCCTCCTACCTCAGCCTCCCAAGTGCTGGAATCACAGGCATGCGCCACCACGCCTAGCTTGATTTTATATTTTTAATTTTGTAATTTACTTTTTCATATCCTACTGACTAGGCTTTTTTTGTTTTTATGCTTTGAGTTTTTCTTATAATAGAAAATTTAAGTTTGTGTGTATCTGATATATTCCTTCTGTTATATTTTCAACGAAGTCAAAATGTCACATTTGTAATGGCTTACACAGGTTTCAGAATCACTGAGATAACTTCTTTGCAAATTAGTTATAGGGTACACTACTCAGTAGTTTAAAAATCGCAACTTCAAGTGTTCGTGTCTGGGAAGTTCCTCCTAAGGCTGATGAGTTCTTTTTATAATTGTTCTTAGCAAATAGAGCATTGTACCTATGAAGATCAAAGGTAAATGACCTTAGGTTAGAAGGTACCAACTGTAACAGCCTAAGCTAGAGTGATTCATGTTGCTCTATGTGTACCTAAGGAAATCAGTCCCTATAGGTGATAGTTAAGTTTAGGCCTGACTGCCAGTTGATCCGCATAGGAATGTAGCTAATGATTTTGTTTTGTTAAAAACTCAAAGTTTATCTGGATACTGTGCTCAATGTATTGTCTAGTTAATTTGTAAGTTGTGCCTATAAGTGTTACTTGGCTACAAATGATTAATTTCAAGAAAATCAGTGTGTGCTAAGTGGAAAGTAGTTTCTGTATAAAAACCCTATACTCTGTAATTTGGGGCACTTCTCTGTCTTCTCTCCTGCATGAGTTGAAGTCAGGAAGGCCCTGAGGGTCTCACTATGCAGTTCAGGCTGGCCTTGAGCTCACTTTTGTAGCCCAGTGTGGTCTCGAACTCGCACTGATACTCCTGCCTCAGCCTCCCAAGTGCTGGGATTACAGGCGTGCACCACCATGCCCAGCGTTTCGGAGTTCAGTGTTAAAGGCTCAAATTTACATTCTTATTTGGACTCTGGTCTGGCCTCTGTTTGAGAACCCATAGAAATTGTACTCATAGTCTCCATAACACTACTCACTGCTAACTACATTCCATGTTTACCTTGTATTTTTATAAAATTTGGATAATGGAATATCAGCTTTTATTGGAAATCCAAGTATTCTACCACTAATCTACCAGTAAGGAGTTCATTTTTTTTTGTTAGAATATGAGAAACCAATCTGAAAAATCCATCATTTTGTGCCTTCAGCCCGCTTCTTATTCCATTTATTGTATAAATAATATTTGTGACAGAAGAGAATTCCACTCAAGTGTTCAAATAAAATATTTTGTGTTTCTAAGCATCATGCTCAGGGCTTTGCCTACGTGGGCTCCTGCTTGGTAACAACCAGACATACATTTATAAATCTAATCTCAGATGTGCATTTTAGAGTGAAGGAGTCAACAGTATAGGCAGAGAAGCCCAGAGACTAGCAACAAGAAGCCACCATGTTACCCGCACACCTAAAGCTGTTCTCAGAGTGGAGGCTGCGAAGTCTTCTTAGAAAGGTGATACCACTGCCAAAGCATTAAACTACAATTGACTAGAAGCAGAGGGACAAATAGCTGCCTGCCTTTTCTTCTCCTCAGACCTGCCCTTTGTTGTTCTGTTGACTATAATCAATGGTGAGGAAACAAGGTTCAGTAATAAAACACTTAGTATTCAAAACGCCAGGACACAGGAAAGCAGAACTTGGAGAAAAACAAGGTGACTTTGCAACTTGGAAGAGACAGACACTCCCATATGGGGCACACCTCAAGACAAAAGAAGAAACAAATACAGCTACATACTTCCCTAGGAATGGGCATCAGGGATTGATATTCTAAATAGGTATCAGTCACCTTGAAAGAGTCCAAATTAGTCACCAACACAACCCCCAACAGAAAGAGACCCTGTCCCATATGCGGGTCTGCTTGGTATACAACTCACTTCCCCATTTTGTCCTGGGTTTAATCTATTTTATCTGAGCAATGGTGCTTGTAATCTCAGTGGTTTGTCCCACCTCATGCCCACCTAAGTGAGTTCCCATGTTCTCCACCACCTTAGACCTGCCTCACTGCTTGGTTTACTCCATAAAAAGTCCATGGAGGGGACAGCATCCCATGGAAAATCTGCTCCACCACCCCACTTGTTTATCTCTCTCTTGGACAAGAGCTTTCTCTCCCCAATAAATATATTCTTCTCATAAATAAATAAATAAATAGCTTTCTTGACTAAACTCTGTTTTTAATTTCTTTGAAATGTTTAAGGAGTTGGATTTCAAGAGTTACTTTTATTTGTTAGTACTGTTTTGAAAGCACTAATAACAAAATTAGACCATTACAGAAAATAATATAAAGCCAAAAATGAAATAAGTAAAAAAAAAAAATTAGTATGTATATATTTGTTAGTTACTTTTTACTCCTTGCTGAGACAAATACCTGACACTCAGAATGAAGGAAGGAAAGGTTTATTGAGCTCCCAGTTACTGGAGGCTTCAGTCCATATTCAGCTGGCCCAAGGCTGAGTGGAACAGGGCAGAGAGCATCCAGTTCATAGCAGCAGAACAGCAATAATTGCAACAAAGGCAATCCACCATGGGAGCAGAGGACAATGGAGCCAGTCTGTCTCTCTGTCCCTCTTTAAATTACATCAGGCTGTCTGCCTTAGCCTATCTGCGACAGGCCATACCTATAGCTCCCAACAGTACTCAGACCATAATCTCATCAGCACTAAAACATAATCCCAGTATATCATGGATCAAGTCTCAAACTCTAGAAGGCCCCACCCCATGAGTGCATGTGGCTTTGGGGGAACAACTAGACATAAACCATAACAAAATATAAAGAGGAAAGTAAAGGGAAAAAATTTAAGATATATATTAGAGGAAAAGGACAATGAAACACTCTGGAAATTTTTGACAAGGTTCACCTTAGATAAAAGAAGAAACCAAAATCATACCTATATAGCTTTTAAAAATTTTAACCTTCCTTGGATGTAGAGTTTTTGAGATATCATTTAAATTTGATCCCTTATGTGTTGTTTTAATTAATGACAACATACTTAAAGTAAGCTATCATTTTGATTCAAGAAAGCACATTTAAGAATCAGTACAATGTGAGTGAGCACCAGTACAACCCAGCACTGAGTTTCTTCCACAAGGTAGAAAAGAAATATATAATTATGAATTGGTAAGTAAAGCTATCGAGCAAATCCATCATAGTATTTAAAGATCACAGCTATATTATTGCCTACATATTTATCTGATTTCTCTTCTTCACTGTGAGATGAATGTAGGGAAATGTTTTATATTTTATGACTCTGAATTCTCCATGAGTTATGAGCAGAAACACATTGTCTATATTGGAAGAAGTGTGTTGTACAGCTGCCATTCGTGTGGACAGTGATTCCAGGATGGGGAAGGGGGGCACACTGAAGCCTTCATCAGTGAACTGCAGAAGGTATTCTTGTCCTTGCTACAGACAGTTGCTTTTGAAGTAAATTGTATTGCACCTTGGGAGGTTGACCACTGCTACATATTCTTGAATAAAACTTGAGCCTTTCAGTATCATGGTGAACACTGATCACTGTATCACTGTGAGGCTTATTAAAAATCAATGAAAATCAAGCAACTAGTTTTTCATTACAATATTCATAACAAATTTCTCTTATGAATATCTGTTTTGATAAAGGAAAAAGTACTCCGCAGGCTCTGATCATTGTGTTAAAGGCTCCCTCAGTATACATTGACACAGTGGACCATAGCAGCTCTGAAAGAGCTATTATAGTCTATCATGTCAATGGTCTGTGCATGAGAACTCCCTTAGCATACATTGACATGATACACCATGATGACTTCAGAACATATGATTATGATTTGGGGGAAAGAATCATAACGGTTGCATTAAGACTTTAGTGAAATTTCCATGGCAGCATCATATATACTACTCATGAGATTATAATGACTGATATAGCTCTGTTATTGTTTCTGTAGAAGTGAAAGAGAGAATGCAGGATAGGATCTTTTCAATGAGGGATCTTTATTTCTTCTCTGCTTAAACTGTTGTTTTATGTGTCACAAACAATAAGTACTAAAGAATGCATTTTTGGAAGGCAAATAATCATGATAGTAATGAGCATTTATTGCGAATTTGGCTTACTTGTTGTGCCATGGACAGAACTAATTCCTTTATAGTTATGTGTCATTTCATATTCAGAGCCATATCTGAGGTTAGCTATGATTTTTCCTTTAAGAAAAATGTGAAGAGTTGGCCAGGAAAAGCAACTACCTCAAGGACCTCCAGGGTTAATGTTTTAAGAGAGCATGTATAAATAACTGGGTTAATCTTCCCTGTCTATTACAGAAATGTGAAACTGTACATTTCAGAGTTCTCACATAGGACTGCCATACAATCTAAGTATATGCTTCATTGTGTTATAATATGTAAAGAGTTATGAGAAAACTTTACAAAGGTTTTCCAATATTTTTTTTTCATTTGTTTCTCCTGATAGTAATCAGACAAGGTATGAACCTTAACTGAATGTTTTATAGTACAGCTGGCAAGATGCAAGCAGAGATCTCTCATGTGATTTTAGTTTGCTCGCTCTGTCTTAGCGAAGATTAAGCAGCAACTCATGTCAAAAATAATGGCATGGATTTACAATTTGATTCCTCATATTCACAAACACTTTTTACAGCTTCCTCTCAAGCAGACGACCTAAGAAGCTCAGTCTGTTTGCCCACATAATCAGTGCTTATGACTTTTTATAAGAGAACTCTTCCAATTATAATTTCAGGGCTTTGAATAATTTTTTTATTATTTAACAACCTTTAAGATATAAACTGAGTTCCTCACTGCACAGAATATTTTAAATGTTAAATAGAAAAACAATTGCACCCCGTATATATTCTAATCAATCTACTGTTTTTCTAAGTTACACATTTTAAACTGACTTCAATGGAAAATTCCACAGAACACTTCCTCTAGAAATTAGAAATTAGTGAAGTTCAACAAAGTTGTACTCTTCCCAAAGTAGTAGAATTCATGACAAATAAACTATGGTAAGTGTTAAATATCATAACTTTGTAAAAATTGATTTTTTAAAAAAGCAGTACTTCAACTGTTTTGATAAAGGAAAGGTTTAAAAACATTTCTGACTTGGAATAATTATTTTTATTTACTTTGTGCTATTATGGCAGCCTTTGAACCAGCCAACGACCCATGTTGTTTCACAGAACATGTCATATTAGAAGGGAAAATTAATTCAAAACCAACAATAAACACTCAGAGAAGACATAAGCAACTGCTCCTGTAATGTCCAAACAAACCACATGTGACTTTATGCATTGGTACTGCTGACCCTGGTAGTGACCTTTTTCATAATAAAAGAGTCCTTTTACCTAGAAAACAAGTCACATAGAAATGTCATAATGTTCCAGGAAAACAGTACATGATTATAAGAATATATTGAGGGTGGCCAAAAAAAAAGGAAAATAATTTGTCATCTGTTATCACAGCTAAGTCAGGAAGAAACAGGCTTTTGAAATAGCAAAATTCAAGTAGAAATATGATGAATTCTTTTGCTTATTTGTTGGATTGATTAGGCTGTGAACTGCTTAAACTAAGTGGAATTTCAGAATGTAAAGGAAATTTTCCTTAACTATAGGGGTATTGCTAGGAGCATAAGGCTCTGTCTACCATAAATGTGTCACCTCCTGTACCTTCATAGGAAGGAAAAGGACTTTTAACTGCACTGAGAAAGATAGTTGCAACCACAGTGGTGTTCTAGGTTATAATCACTGCTCTAACTTGCGGATGTAATTCAAGCCAGGTATTGTCATGTTTGAGTATTTCAACCAAAGGCCTCAGATTCGACTCAGAAAGAGAATGCTATGTGTTGCATATCATACTGCCAGGAATGCAGTGATGCTTCACGATATGATGTCTGCTAAGCACCTGCTTAGTATGCCTGTGATTTATAAACATTAATCTTATGAAAGAAAACACAGGCTCTTTAGCGTCACAAGAAAACACAAGGACAGAACTTATTCTTTTAAAATGTCACTCAATGTATTTCTTCTTAAAATGCAAAACATTTAGAATATTTAGACTACTGTTCATTTAAAACAATAAAGAGCAAAATAAATTCTGAAAAGTTCTATCATGAGTCACATTGAAAAGTTGGAAATGTACCATTATTGTCTAGCGCAATGATTTGTCTCATAAATATATCTATGATTATATTAACTCACACCCAAAGACACAAAAATGAATATAAATCTAATGCAGATGTATATACATGAATGTCAAATAAAATTTATGAGTATGAATAAATGTGGAAGACATGATTTTTTTTTTTTTTTTTTTTTGGTGGGACTAGGGTTCGAACTCACGACCTTGCACTTGCCCAGCAGGCACTTGTGCCTCGGAGCTATCTCCCCAGCCCCAAGACATGATTATTTTAATGCTATTTTTATTTTTACAACCTTACCATCCTATACTCTTTGAAAGGTAGACAAACTTGCTTGCAAGTTGTTTTCAGATTAAGCATTCACTTGTCCCAATAGCTAAGTTAAATATATATGATCTACAGTTCCTCTGCAATAATTCATATTGTTTTGTCTTTAAAATGTTTGTGTCTGAATTTATATTTAGCTAATCATTTGGGGCTTCTCATAAAACAGCAGTCTTTCTCCTAAGTGGAACACAAGATAATTCTGTATCACAAGTTGAGCACCTTTCTTCTGCTTGTCAAGACCCAGTCTGAGGTGACAATCAACTACTCTAGTCTCAGAAAGTGCAACCTTTCTTCACTTGAGCTTCTCTCAAAGTCTGCTTTTTTGTTTTACTTTCCCAGGGGCTCCAAAATCTCAAAGTTAATCAGAGTTTGGCTTTACAGTCAATGTTGTCTATGGAAAACAAAAAAAAAAAAAAAAAAATCATTTTTGATAAAATTAAAATTATTAATTTGCCAGTCAGGAAAATTAAGCTATCCTGATCTTTCTTGTCTCATTTGACCTTTACCTCTGTCAACTCCTTTGTATAGCAGATCATGGAAGAGTTTAGATCTCACGTGTATGTTGAAAGTTCCACTGATTGAAATATATCAGGGAAAGGTATAGAGGGTATTATCTCCTCTGCCCTACACAGGGTGTAAGTTCCATTGTTTGTCTGTTTGTTTTTACTGAAGTGATAAAACAGTCACAGGAAAATTTGTAATTATCAAGGCAATGCACACTATTCCCACATCAACCTCAAAAGCCCATGCTTATGGTGAAAATTTCCTGAACCTGACAGGTTCCTACTAGCTTAAAGCTAAGTTAACGGAAAATGTCTTCAACTACTGAAAAGGTGAATTTGCAAAAGACAGAGAAACGGAGGAAGGATTTTATCTCCCTTATGCCTAGAGGTACAGTGTATTCCCAAGAGTAAAAAAAGCAAATCCAACTGAGGAATTCTATTTCTTTGTATAGATACTCTAACAAGTTCAGGACCTTCATACATCATCAAGTTAATCCTCTGAGGCAAACTGAATTGTCTGAGTTCCCGTTTTCAGTTAGGTCATAGGAGTAAGTTAGGCTCCTAAGAATCCACAATTAACTTTCTCAGAACACAGGGGTACCATTGAGTCCATTGCTGCAGCAATTTGCTAAATTGCACTCTAGTGATCTGAAACAGTGAGTCCAGACCCCATGTGCTAACTTATTCCCAGGAAGTCATTAGCACACTAGAAAAATCCAGCTGATTAGAGCCCATTTATCCCTCAATGTGCTAGATGTGGCAGAGCACATATCGTCTATGCAACAGCACAAAATCCGAAACAGATAAACACAGCAGAAAGAGAAGTTGGAAATCAGATGTCAGAGTATAAGAAATGGTTTAAAGATGTTTGCACTAAGCTGTTTTCTTCACTGTATTGTACATTAGATTTCCTGTGAAATGAAGCTATATATCTAAGGGGTTTTCATGTTTGAGAAATTTGTTTACAAGTATAACAAATGTGTGTAACCCAATGCCAACAAAGAATAGGCTTTCTAACATTAGTCCTCCATGCTCTTAGCAATTATAGGAGTTCAATAGAGCTTTCAAAACTCAGAACACACACTGCATTGGTAGACCATCCAAAAGGGATTAAGTGTGGCACAGATATTTTGAAATCAGGAAAAGAGCATTTACAAATTTATATACTTTATCTGTTTGGTTTCAGTTGCCATGTTTGAATGCATAGCATGCTACTCTTTCATTTAGTATTTATGGAAAAGCATATTATTTGTAGAATACATGGGATTCATTGGGTTTTTTAACCGACCAATGAGGAGACTGGACAGGAGATAACAAGCTCTACACTATGTGACTACTTAAAGAAGCCCTGAAGAATATGTAATACAAAATTTACTCCATTCATTATATAAGGCACAGTGCTTATAAAAACTGAAGAATATCAATTTCCAATAGGTTATTTAAAATATTTATTTTATGCTTCCTAGTTCAGAATGAGCTGTAAATTTGAAAACGATGCCATTGGTTTATATTTTGCTCCATGTAAGGAAGAGGAAATGTTACTGAGAATGCAGTCATGGCAGAAGGGTCATTTAATATAATAGTCCGATTTTTTTTCCTTAAAGCTGAAAATAATTCCTAGTTTTGTACAAAAAATAGTTTCTCTCCTGGCCTGGAAATGATTAATCCTTGCAAACAATGTGCATCTAAGCTACACAGGAGAGCAGCCATACAGCAGCAAAATGAGGTCTTGAGTTATGCTTCATTTTTTCTCTTGTCATACTGAGTTAAATAATAAAATTTCAGTATTAACCAGGAATTTAATAATTTTGTCATCAGTTGACATGGAAACTTTTCTTTCAGCTTGATTAAAAATGCCATTGTAACTATAATTGTATATTCAAGTAAATAAATAACTCTTATTTAAAACAAATAAAGTATAGTTTCAAAACAGTGTAACTCTATGTATACATTTGAAGACAAGGAAATAAGGAAGTAAAAGGGAAAAGAGAGCTACGAGTTATATAATGACAACAGCCAGCAAAATAGCCATTGTGGTTTACGTCTAGATGTCCCCCAAAAACCTCCTATACTTGAAGATAGGGCTTTCTCTGAGGTGGCTAGAGTTTGCAATTGATTCATAATGAAATGCTGGGATTAGGGATTCTAGGATTAAGGGAAGGGGTTGCTGGATCACCCCACTGATAATATTGGCATCACCCTAATCTCAGCGGATTTAGTAAAATAAAGGGAGTAGAAAGAGGCTTGTTACCTCTTTTTGCTTATGTTGATTTTCTGCCCCCTGCCATGTATCACTATTCCTTGAAGCCAGCTGATGTGGACTGAAATCTCTGCAAAGTGTGAGTTAAATAAACCTCTCCTTCCTTAATTTGTCTGTGTCAGGTATTTGACCTCAGCAATGAGAAAGGTAACTAAGACATTGAAACAATTGTGTGTGTGTGTGTGTGTGTGTGTGTGTGTGTGTGTGTGTGTGTGTGTGTGTGCTTCTCATGATTTGAACGTCAGAACACTTCTCTGGGAAGAACATCATATCCTGCCTTCTAAGATTTATTACTGAATGAGTGGTCATTCCTTGAAGCCCTCCTGATTGAGAGGATTAGCTTGAATATCTGACTGGATAGCAATGAAACTTTGTGGAAGGGTATAATATTGATGTATGCTCCAACTACTATGTATCAAATAATTTTACATAATTTTCAAACAATCTAGTAATATCAAAACTATGTATAAATCTATTGATATAAAAAGCCTAAGAATACTGCTTGACTAGAAAGAAAATAAGCAAAAAGAGAAGAGTAATCTTGCAAATTACCTCTAGAAAGGTTAAGATGGCTTATCTAGTTTTGTTGTCAGAGCAAAATCTAAATGTCACAAGGGACAGCTAGAAGTAAACCTGTTAAAATTCCCTAGATGCCCAAGCAGGTAATGAAATTTGGTCGATCAGCAGGACAATATTTTTGCTCATAGTTAAGCAAATTTTATGACTAACAGCAAAATAATATTAATTTCTGTTGCTCTCAAATCTCAGTGGACAACCTAAGCCCAAATGGAGTTTGCATACCTCATGCACTAAACCATAGTTAAGGAACACAGGGCACAATGTCTAGAATCTTCTGTACCAGTCAGGAATGTCGGAGTCCCTTCTTGGTTCTCATCTCGGCCTACGAAGTCTAAACTTACAATCCTAAAACCATGTTATTGGAATTCCACCAAGTTAATTCCAATCTACTACTCCCAGTGCAATCCACAGTGATAACAAAGACAATAAGACATATATATTTTTGTATATATGAGTAACCAAGGGTCCCTAAGTCCAGCCATGAAGATGGCTTTCTGGAACCAAGAGAGTAATCCAGGGCTGCACTCGGTTTTTACTCATTGAAAACAGGGGGAGTGGCTTGTGAAAGTGAATTGTGGGAAGGTGGTGGGCATTGAAGGGAATAATGGAAGAAGGCAAGCATTGAAGGGAGTTGTGGGAAGGTGGTAGGTATTGAAGGGGATTGTGGGAAGAAGGTGAGCACTACGAGCTGCGCTAGGTAGGAGGTCTACATTCACCTCTGTCATATTCAGAGATACACAAAGGAAGTAATTTGCATATGCTATTGAGATAATATCTAATATTTTGGGGGTCTGGTACTTCAGCTCTGATGTGTAATCTTTCAAGCCCCAGGAAGTCATAGCCTCTATCTCCAGGCTCAATCCAAGCTGACACCGTGGCTCATTGGCTCTTCGTCCTGTTATCAGGGAAACACCCGTGCCATCTTCAAAAATTACCACCAGCACTTCAGCTAGACCAATAAGGCCAATTGAAAGGATAATGAGATTTTGGAGATCTGGTGCTTCAGTTCTTATGTGTAATCTTTTAAGCCCCAGGAAGTCACAGCCTCAATCTCGAGGCTCGATCCCAGCTGACACCATGGAGCATTGGCTCTTCGTCCTGTTATCAGGGAAACACGTGTGCCATCTTCAAAAATTACCACCAACACCTTGGCTAGACCAATACACACTGCTTAAGGCCCGTTGAGATGATAATGAGAAGTCCTAGCCAGCTCTGTACATTTCAATACGAGGGATTAGGGTCAGGCTCAGTCAAAAAGGAGACAGTCGTTTTTCTTTCAAGGAGAGCTGCTCAGGCGGTCCTCCACAGAGGAGTAATTCCATCTCCTTCCCATAGAAAGCAAGCAATTGTAGTTCCCTGTGGTTCCGCTGGCTTAGTTGTTACTTGTGTGACGTGCAGCTAAAAATTCTTCACAGCTCAAAGTCATAATGCTTGACATCTGGCATGATAAAACAGAAAGCTTATTAATGATCAGGCCTGTTGTGGCTCAGCAAAAGCCAGAATTTGAATGATATGAGTCATTCTTTCCTAGAAATACTCTAAATACAGGAAACAAAATAAAAGGTAGGTTTCAATGTCTACTCAATGATTACTGCCAGCAGAAACAGACAAAAAATATGACAACTAAGAAAGAGGACTTTGTAGGGGAATAAAGTGGACAAAAGTCTGTGGAAGAAAGACATAGATTAAGGTAGTCTTTGCAACCTTGGCATACTGTCAATTTGAATATGGACATGATAAATCTATTGGCCAGATCATTCTTACTCTAGGGGCTGTGCAACACATTATATGATTTAAATTTTTTTCTTGTCTCTTATTCTCTTTGATTACATTTTTTGAAACAAGCATTTATTGAGAGACAGTATAGCAATAATTAATATGATATTAGAAGCAGTACACATTTAGAAGACTAGAATGATAAGCATTCCAAACATGGTTTTAGTATTACACATTGCTATCCTCTGTGTAGTTGCTTATTTCACAGATATCAGCATGTATAGTTAGGGTGAGAATCCTACCAATCACCTATTATTCAAAATCCAGTTGGAGATTCTTAGGACCACTGTCTTAACCATGTTGTTTGTATAAATGCATGGTTTTGTTCCTTTTGAGTGAGGGTTTTACTATTCATTTTAGGCTGGCCTAGAACCCACTTTACTCTCCAGGATGGCCTCAAACTCACAATGATCTTTCTGCCTTAGCCTCCCAAGTGCTAAGATCATAGGCTTGCACCACCAGGTCCTGCAATCAGATGATTTGGATCAGTCACTAGTTGTCAGCTTTCTCTCATTACACTGAACACAAATATAGTTGTGTTCAGACATTTTCCCATGACCCTCAGGGTATTTTTGGCCTTTGCTACATTACAATAATTAGATTTAAATAAAATAGGAATAACACTTCAAAGCCAAAAATAGATGTAAAGGAACAGTTATCATCCATAACTTTATAACATTTTTCATATATTTATTTGCCTTTTGTATTTCTTCATGTGAGAAGTGTGTATTCATCTCAGATGCCCATTTTTAGATTGCATCTTTGAATTTTGGGGTGCTGATTGCTTTTAATTCTTCATGTGTTCTAGATAGAAGATTTCCATCTGAGGAACAGCTCCTAAATTTTTATTCCCAATTCGTGGGTTTTCTTTTTACTCTGTTAGCTATTTCTTTTAATGTGTAAAAACGTTTCAATAAGATGAGATTTCAGTTGTTGATTCTTTGAAAGTGAAAGAAATGGCTCAATAAAGAGTAAAAACTGACAGAAAAAAAAATAAGGGAGACAGAAAGGAGAAAGGATAGAGAGAAAAGAGAGAGAGAAAGGAAGAATGACAAGATAAGATAATGGCACTATTTCTATTGGTTTCTTAAAATGAATAGTTGATGCTTAATTTTTGAGCATTTTTACATGCTTTATCTGGCAATCTGAACAATTAATTTGAAGACAACCTTATGCAGTGCAACAACTATCTTTGAATTCCTATCATCTCGTTTTTGGAAATTCTATGTTTTGTGTCTAATGAAATTTTTATTATTATTTTTTACTTAGCTTTTTAAGAATCAAGATGAAAATTATTTTCTCTAAATGTTTACAAATGACTATTATGATGATTTGTTTGTATTTGTCAATAAATGTCAATTCATTTAGAAGTAAATAAAAATATAAAAAAGTATTTGAAAAGGAAAGCATGGAATCAAGAAAAGAAGAAAGGGAGAAAAGAAGTAGAAAGGGAATAGAAAAGAAAATTCCATATAAAATTCTTTTTGGAACATGTCTCTCAGATAAAGAGCTTTTCAAAAGAGTTTTCTCACTAAATATTATCAGGTATATTTGTTGATAATAACTCATAATTAGGTAATTTATCCCTTAATATGATAAAACTAGATGCATCTTTCAGATGTGGTCTTTTACACAATGGAGTATTATTCCCCCATAAAAATGACAAATTTGAAGCTTTTCTTGGTAGGTAGATGCAACTAGAGACCATACTCTTAAGTGAAATAAATCAGACCAACATAAAGAAGCATTATATTGTCTCCTTAGTGTGAGAACCTGAAAGAGAAAATAAGATTAGAAAGATAAAATAGATACTGTGAAAAGGGCATGAGCCTATTCAAAAGGAAGGAATTTGGGGCTGAGGAGATAGCTCCATGGCACAAGTGCCTGCCTGGCAAGTGTAAGGTCTTTAGTTCAAACCCTGGTCCCACACACACAAAAAAAAAAATGTAAGAAGGAAGAAATGAGTGGAGGTGAAGGTCAGGAGAGAGAGTGGGATAAACATTGATTTATGTATGTAAACAGAATGGTTTGGACAACTGTAATATAGAATTCTTCTGGTTTATGGAAAGGCTCAATTAATGTTCAATTTGTTGTATCTCCTTTTTTCACTTGTTTGTCCTTTTTCTCTTCTTAATCTCTTATATATTCCTTCTTTTTTCTTTCTCCCAATTTTGCATACATATATCTGGTAATATGAACTACTAATTTGAAGATACTGTGCATTACAACAAATTCTGTGAAATTCACATTATTTTGTTCAGTGAAATTCTGTATCACTAGTAATTTTCCTGTCTTGATACTGTTTTGTATCCTCTTCAAAAAGTAAAAAAAAAAAAAAAATACATCTGTACCTTTTCTGTCAACCATGGTAAGGTGCGTTCCACAAAACATTAACACATAAAAAAGGCTTGCAGACTCGAGCTTTGGGTTTCAATAGTAAAATCAGTCAGAATTTATCTGTAGCCATTCTGCTCAATGTCAAGCTCACCTACCTGTACCAACAGTACGCAATTTGTAATCTGTTTGTTACACTGAAAACCTAGACCCAAGAAGAATGATCTAAGAGATGGCTTTTACTCTTATTTTAATGGAGCACAATAAATGTACCCATATGTCCTTAGGAGAACAGTCATTGGAAGCTAGCCAAGATTGAGGAAATAAACAAAATTGTGTGAGTTAGTGATTTATATTCTCCTCTCCTAGTAATTTGTTTCATAAAAAGATCTTCCAGGAAGAGTACATTATAATATGTAATTAATTTTTAAACCTCAATTTAAATTTAATTCTGTGACTCATCATATAATTATTGTCACATTTATCTAGTTATTTTTATATTCATGGGACATGTTTCCATAAATAAATAAATAATATATATATAATGCTCACTTTTAAAAATTTTATACACTAGCTTAAGAAAATTAGGAGAGACACAGTAACTATAAGAGTGCACAAAACTGAGTGTGATTAGCAACATGCAAGGGAGCTACTGTGACTTCTTGAAAAGGACAATAAATATTTTGGTAGTGAAAAGACATAGAGAGTTGTAGACTTTCAAAAAGTAGCTTGGGGAGGGATTCAGGTAGAGAGAGTGTCTGACCAACAAGTTTTGTACATAGATTTGATTTTTAGTGAAAATGGTAACTCTTTGTAGAATTTTCAGTAAAAAGTAGAACTAATCAAATAAAACAAAAAGGATCTAAAGATGGAAGTTGGGTGGGGGACAGTCACTACAGTAAGTGGGAAGGAAAAAGAAATTGACCAGAGTGGGAGAGATTATAGAAAAAAGCAAAGGTCTAATTTAAAGAAAACTCGATTTTTTTTAAATTTTTTTTTTTTTTTTTTGTCTTTTTGAGACAGGGTCTCACTATGCAGTTGAGGCTGGCCTTGAGCTCACTTTTGTAGCGCAAGCTGGTCTCGAACTCGCACCAATCCTCCTGCCTCAGCCTCCTGAGTGCTGGGATTACAGGCGTGCACCACCACGCCCGGCAAAACTCGATATTTATATTAAAGCCAAAATTTGCTTTTTGCAGAGCTGTAACCTTAGCCCTAATTTTCATACTGCCTAAGATATTTTAATGAATTTGGTAAAGAGTTGTGTCTCTTTGAGTTCTGCTGTAAAATTAAAATTCTTTTAAAGATGAATTTATATGTCATAGAACTGCACACTCTTAAGAATGCTCAGCATTTCCTTTGTTAGATTGATTTCATTTCTTTGGATGCTGTTGCAAAAGGTGAGGTTTCCCTGATTTCTCTACCAGTGTGTTTATTGTTTATGTTCAGAAATTCTTTTCATTTTTGAGTGTAGATTTTTCTAAATCTGGTTATTTAAATCTATAAGTCCTTTGGTGGAGCTGCATATAATGATAATTTCACTTTTTCCTTTCCAATCACTACTTCCCTTATTTCTCTCTCTTGTCAAATTGATCTGTTTAATGATTACAGAAATATGTGAAATATGAGTGGAGAAAGTGAACATCCTTGTCATGTTCCTGATTTAAAGTTAAAACTTCCACGTTTTGTTCATCTATCATGATGTTGGCTGTTGGTTTGTCATAGATGGCTTTTACCAGATTGAGATAGAATATCTATTCCTAATAACCGTAGCGCTTTGATCATGAATGAGTGTTGCACTTTGTTCAAAGCTTTTTTCTGCATCTGTTGAGATGATCACATTATTTTTGTCTTTCACTCACCTGATAAGGTCTATTACACTTATTGATTTATGTATATTGAACCATTCCTGCATTCTTGGAATGAATCACACTTGGTCATGCTAAATGGGAAATAAACTGTTTAGGGGAAGGAACAACTAGGATCATAAAAAGGAAAAAGAAAAAATGGAAGGGGAAAATAAATGCACACATATATACAAAGGATAGCTTGGATACTAACACTCCTGATTTCTACTGTTGCATGAAAAGAAGCAGTTAATACTTAAATTTTTTCTCTCTCATTTTTTTTGTCTTTTTGAGACATGGTCTTGTTATGCAGTTCAGGCTGGCCTTGAGCTCAGTTTTGTAGCCCAGGCTGGTCTCGAACTCGCACCAATCCTCCTGCTTCAGCCTCCTGAGTTCTGGGATTACAAGCATGAGCCACCACACCCGGCTATCACTCTCATTTTTTTTTATAAATCTTGACTAATTTTGCATGCTCATATCTGATAATATAAATAATTCAAAGGCCATGGTATGCAGTATAACAACACTTGATGAATTTCTATCATTTTGCTTAGTGAAATTCTATGTCATTTCTATTTTTATTTCTATTCTTAAAAATTAAATCCTTTTTCAGTGGACGGTATCAGGGATTGAACTCAGGATCTTGTGTTTGCCAGACAAGCACCTATTCAACTGAGCAATCTCCCCAGCCCTAAATCACTTTATTTTTAAAAATATTTTAAAAAATGCCCATCGTTAAAAAGTCAAAAGATAAACAGTAGTGTAAGTAGTGAGAAAGCGTAACAATGTGCACTGTTGATTGGAATGCAGACTAACACAACCGTTATGGAAAATATTATGATGCTGTCTAAAGAAATGAGGAAAAAGAACTTACAAGTAATCTAGCAATCACATGTTAGCATATGCATCCAAAGGAAAGGAGATAACTATTTCCTAAAGGTACCTTACTCCCATGATTTTTGTAGTATTATGCACAATAGCCAAGCTATGTAAATTTCGTAGTTCTATGGAAGAATGGATAGAGAAAACTGTAGTATGTATGCACACGGGAACACTGCTCAAACTGAGAGACTGCCTTTTGCTACAACATGGATGAGTCCAGAGGACATGGTGCTCCATGAAACAAAAAGAGAAACTGCTCCACTCTTCCAGTTATATGTGGATTGTAAAGGGAAACAAAGTACAGAACAGTGCTTGACAGGGACAAAGCTTGGGAAGGAAAAGGAGAACCTAAGATTACATGACATGAAGAATAGTAACGCAGAATGTAAAGAGCTAAACTTTGGATGTACAATACAAAGAACTTAAGTCATGAAATTGAAGACCTGGCAAAATGAGCAGATTTTAGCTTCTCTTTTCACGCAGAAAAACAGAATGAGTATGCGAGGTGGTTGGCATGTTAACTGGATCACTAGAGTAACTTTTAAAATTTTTATCTATATCTTATAATTGCATATGGTGTGGTTGAATATATTCAAGTAACTGTAGTTATAAAAAATAAGTAATTTTAGGTAAAGAAGACAGTGCGGATCATAATAAACACAAAGTAATAATTTTGCTTCATAAGATATATTTTATAATCATTTCAAATATGTTATATTACTCTCAGCATTCACAAGTTTCAGGTTAGCAGTTGCTATACAACACAAAATATATGACAAATTATTCAAACCTACATGACAGTGTGGTGATTTTGTGAGCTTGTAATGTGTTTTATTAATTTGGAATATTCTTTAAAATTCTCTCATATTAAGAATGTTTTTGTCTTTCTTAAGATTAGGAGAAAAACTAAAAATATGCCCTGATGAAGAAAATTATCAGGTAAATAGAGTACCTCACTTTGCTACAAATTTAGTTTTACTTAATTTATTTTCTTTTACTATTTCTATCTAAATTTAAAATCTTTTTCCTTAAGAAATTGAATTTTGTGCTAAGATGTTATGTTTTTAGAGTATATTATCTTTATAAGATCAGATAAGATGTTCCTGAATTTAAAATAATGCTATTTGTACTAATGCTTAAAATAATATTTGCATTTCACAGTATGAAAAATTGCTTTCGTTCTTTGTGGAATACTCAGTGTCACTCTTTTTGTGAAAAATATTAATATCTCCAAGACTATTTGCGTTTTTTATAAATCTTGCTTTTACAATTTGATTATTTATTTTTATTACTTTTAATAAGAAATTAAAATGTGACAGTTTCAAAATACTTTAGTAATTGCCGGGCGTGGTGGCGCACGCCTGTAATCCCCGCACTTGGGAGGCTGAGGCAGGAGGATCGATGCAAGTTCGAGACCAGCCTGGACTACAAAAGTGAGCTCAAGGCCAGCCTCAACTGCATAGCGAGACCCTGTCTCAATAAGACAAAAAAAAAAAAAAAACTTTAGTAATACATTCCAAAAAATTGATACAATGCTTATTGTTGTTCTCATTGTAGTTACACAGAGCATAAGGTGTAGACATGATAAATTTTCTAATGATTATTAGTACAATAGATTTCTTCTCTTTG
>PVJA010025121.1:0-31095 GCA_004027025.1 Myocastor coypus
TTTTTTTTTTTTTTTTTTTTTTTTTGTCTTTTTGAGACAAGGTCTCGCTGTACAGTTCAGGCTGGCCTTGAGCTCAGTTTTGTAGCCCAGGCTGGTCTCAAACTCTCACCGATCCTCCCACCTCAGCCTCCCGAGTGCTGGGATTACAGGCATGCGCCACCACGCCCAGCTGAGAATACACTATTTTTGATCTAAGCACAATTTAAAGTTTTAATAGCACTAATCTGTAATTTAACCTACTGCTAACATTCATTAATGTGTATCATTAACAGGTCCTAAATGTTCAAGAAAAACTGAGGCCAGTATAAGCAAATTCTGTCCACAGCCTTCTTCAGGGCTTAGCTAGTGAACAGTTGCTATTCCACTTTGGTATAAAGGCAGTGGTACTGGATGTGGTGCTGTACACCTGTGATCCTAACACTTGAGAGGCTGAGGCAGAAGGATTGCTGCAAGTTCAAGGCCAGCCTGGCCACAAAATGTTCTCAGATCCAGCTTGAACTACATAGTGGAAACCCTTGCTCAAAAAACAAAACAAGGAGCCGGGCGTGGTGGCTCACACCTGTAATCCCAGCACTTGGGAGGCCGAGGCAGGAGGATCGATGTGAGTTCGAGGCCATCCTGAGCTACCAAAGTGAGCTCAAGGTTAGCCTAAACTGCACATCAAGACCCTGTCTCAAAAAGACAAAAAAAAAAACAAAACAAAACAAGGGCCTGGCAGGATGGCTCAGTGGTCTAAAGCGCCTGCTTAGGACAGCTTAGGTGGCTGCAGGGACCGCAGTTCGATCCCCAGCACCACATGCTGTGCCAGCCCTGCCCTCAGGCCATAAAAATAAATAAACAAAAGTTCTGAAACAAGAAAAAAAAAAAACCCACTGACTCCCAACCCTTCCTCCCCAAAAGCCAAGGCAGCTGGTGAGGCTATTCTATGGCCGGCAGAGATTCCTGGGAGCCTGTTTAGAGCTCCCTGGAGGTGGGGTGGGGTGAGAGTGCTTGTGTAAGCTTTTCTGTGCTGGAATGGGAGTCTGGGCCGTGTGCTGGGGCTCCCGTCCATGGCGCTTTCGCACTCTCCCCCCTCACCCTGAGGAATTCTACCTGTTGTACCAGATCACCAAGGTGATGCTGCTGAAGGGTTGGCGTTGTGTGGAGTGCATTGTGTGCGAGGTCTGCGGCCAGGCCTCCGACCCCTCCCGTCTGCTGCTCTGTGATGACTGTGACATTAGCTATCACACATACTGCCTGGATCCTCCTCTACTCACCGTGCCCAAGGGTGGCTGGAAATGCAAGTGGTAAGGAGACTGGGGTCTTGCGTGGAACCATGGGCCTGAAAAGATAAGGAAGCCCCATGAGCGTGAGATGTTAGAGTTGATGTGGTAATGACCGTGTGACAGGCTGCATTTAGGAAGCCAGACTGCTCTTCGGTGGGGGCACCTCTGGCTGCTTCGGCAAGGTTAGGTGCTGAGAGTTTGTCTTTCTGCTCCTGCCAGGTGTGTGTCTTGTATGCAGTGTGGAGCTGCCTCGCCTGGCTTCCATTGTGAGTGGCAGAATAGTTACACCCACTGTGCACCCTGTGCAAGCCTGGTGACCTGTCCTATCTGTCATGCTCCATATGTGGAAGAGGACCTGCTGATCCAGTGCCGCCACTGTGAAAGGTGAAAGCGTCCTTTCCCCTGCTGTTGGCCCTGCTGCCCTGCTTTTAGGCGGCTTTGCCTGCCCGCTTATGCCCCATCTTCCTCCCAGGTGGATGCATGCTGGCTGCGAGAGCCTCTTCACTGAGGATGATGTGGAACAGGCAGCTGATGAGGGCTTTGACTGTGTTTCCTGCCAGCCCTATGTGGTAAAGCCTGTGGGTAAGTATGGGGTGCTGGGAGAGGCAAAGAGGAGACAGGTGAGTGTGCCTAGCTTTTGGGTGGTGCCCTGCATTGTCTTGGCCTTTCCTTTCTACAGCACCAGTTGTCCCTCCCGAATTGGTGCCTATGAAGGTGAAAGAACCAGGTGAGTACTCGAATTTCCAATCTTAGAGCCAGGTAAGAGTTATATATTGTCTAGCCTACCTCCAAACCCCATCCTTCATTTTTCATTTTCAGAGGGAGGAAACTAAGACCTAGGGAGGTTGAGTGCCCTTCCCAAGGTCACCTAGTAAGTTAGTGACTAGATCCAAGGTCTCCAGTTTCCTGGACACTGCCTTTCATGAGTCAACATCGCCACTTTACTGCCAGAATGTCCAGAGAGCACAACTGTCTTCTCAGTGAAGGAGACTAGGGCGTCTCTTTTCACGATGTGTGTACTCCTGGGCTGGGGGCCTTGTGCGTGGCCTTAGAGCGTGCACTTGACAGTGTATTTGGTGAGAGTGGGATTAATCTAAGCATAGCCAGGCCTTTGTAGTGGCTGTTCCCTCTGAATCCCCTGCCACCGGCGTAACTCGGGTGTCCATCCCTCAGCCTGTCTTTCCCCAGCCCTCAGATCATAACCTGGACTTTGTGACTACTGTTGTCTCATCTGGGGACATAGGTTGAAATTGGTAGTTTGGGTTTTCCTGAGGCCTCTATCTAGGGTCATCTGGTCTCCTCCCTTTCACAGAGCCCCAGTACTTTCGCTTTGAGGGTGTCTGGCTGACAGAGACTGGCATGGCTGTGCTGCGTAACTTAACCATGTCACCACTGCACAAACGGCGCCAGCGGCGCGGACGGTTGGGCCTCCCAGGCGAGGCAGGACTGGAAGGTTCTGAGCCCTCAGATGCCCTTGGCCCTGATGACAAGAAGGACGGGGACCTGGACACCGACGAGCTGCTCAAGGGCGAAGGTTGGGCTCAGGAGCAGTGACAGTAGCGGGCAGGCACGGTGGGAAGCGGGCTTTGGCTGGGGCCAGCTGCCACCCTCAGGCAGCCTTGTCCAGGTAGCTCCGAGCAAGGTGCTGAGTGCTTCATGCAGCATGCCGACAAAGTGCCCATGGCCCTGATGCCTTCTGCAGGTGGAGTGGGACATATGGAGTGTGAAATTAAAGTGGAGGGCCCTGGCAGCCCGGACGTGGAACCTGGCAAAGAAGAGACTGAAGAAAGCAAAAAACGCAAACGCAAACCTTATCGGCCTGGTGAGGCCCTGGCGTGGAGAACTGGGTGGTGAGGGGACAGCTCACCAGGCCCCAGCGGCTCCTCACCCTCAGCTCAACCTCCTCATAGGTATTGGTGGTTTCATGGTGCGACAGCGGAAATCCCATACGCGTGTGAAGAAGGGGCCTGCCGCGCTGGCGGAGGTGTTGAGTGGGGACGGGCAGCCCGACGAGGGTGAGACGGGTGAGGGCACCAGTGGACCTGGGAGAAGGTGGGGGCCGCAGTGCCACCGCAGTGCCAGGGAGGACGGGCTGGGCTCGCGGCGGCCGCCAGAGGACAGCACCCCAGCTCTCGGGGCAGAGAGCTCTGCCCAGTGCAGTAGATGCGGCGTGCCCTGGGCCCCAGAGACCCTGAGTTCCCCTCACGGAACTGTCCACAGCGATGCCCACCGATCTGCCTGCCGAGGGCTCCGCGGAGCAGGGCCTGCCTGATGGCGATGACAAGAAGAGGCAGCAGCGGCGAGGGCGCAAGAAGAGCAAACTGGAGGACACGTTCCCTGCCTACCTGCAGGTGGGTCTCGGGCTCTGAGGTGCAGGGAGCGTCTGTGCCCACAGGGTGGCAAGGAGCCATTTCTCCCCCAGGAAGCCTTCTTCGGGAAGGAGCTGCTGGACCTGAGCCGGAAGGCCCTTTTTGCAGTTGGGATGGGCCGGCCACACTTTGGGCTAGGAACCCCAAAAGCTCGGGGAGATGGAAGCTCAGAGAAGAAGGAGCTCCCCACCTTGCAGAAAGGTGAGTGATGTCCACCTTGCCTCTTGCTGCAGTATGGGCAAAGGGTATCTGATGTGTGGGGGGCTGATCTGCAGGTAGTAGGTCTGGGCCAAGGGCCGGAGTCAGGCACTGGGGTGCTGTTGGGGTCAGGCATCGGCCCTCTGACCGGGGTGGGGACTGTTGCTTGTAGGAGATGATGGTCCAGATGTTGCAGACGATGAGTCCCGTGGCCTGGAGGGCGTGGCTGATACACCAGGTGAGGGTGTCCTGGCTCAGCCCCAGGCACTGGGGAGTTCCATATTGCACTGCGATTCAGGGTGGTACTTCCATACCTCGTGACCCTGGCTGATGGTTTCTCCTGGTAATTGCAGGACCTGAGGATGGGGGTGTAAAGGCATCCCCGGTGCCCAGTGACCATGAGAAGCCAGGCACCCCAGGTGAAGGGATGCTTAGCTCTGACTTAGACAGGATTCCCACAGAAGGTGAGCATACAGGGGTCTTGCTCGTGTTTAAGAGTCTTCCACGGGGAGAGGAGAGGGTCCTACCTACAGCACTGCTCTGTGTAGCTTCTCTGGGGAAACCTGGTGGTGAGAAGGAGGGCCGTTGTAGCCTCCCTGGGCGTGAACCTCTGCAGCCCTTCCTTGTCTCAGCAGTGCCCTTATTATTTTCTAACAGAATTGCCCAAGATGGAGTCCAAAGACCTGCAACAGCTCTTCAAGGATGTTCTGGGTTCTGAGCGAGAGCAGCACCTGGGCTGTGCAGCCCCCGGCCTAGAAGGCGGCCGCACCCCGCTGCAGAGGCCCTGTCTCCAAGGTGATGCCCTGGGGGAGGAGTTTGAAGCACGCCATAGCCAAGCCTGCCCTGAGACCAAGCTTTCTCTGATCCCATCCCTCTTCTAGGTGGACTCCCGTTGGGCGGTCTGCCTTCCAGCAGTCCGATGGACTCCTACCCGGGCCTCTGCCAGTCTCCATTCCTGGATTCCAGGTGAGTATCTGTGCTTAACCTCCGTGGGAGCCGCAGCTAGTCTTTCCTCCTGGAGAGTCTGTCCTTGGCCTTCCCTGGCTGTGAGGGCCCCGGCAGTGGCCCTTCCTCTCCCTGTCCCCCCACTCCCTCGGTAGCTCTCTTCTGTGGGGGCAGGACAGTTGGGCATGTGGGTAGGCCTGGCATCTCTGCCCCCTGTGACTCTCTGCCCCTGCGCCCCAGGGAGCGCGGGGGCTTTTTTAGCCCAGAACCCGGTGAGCCAGACAGCCCCTGGACAGGCTCAGGGGGCACCACGCCGTCCACACCCACTACCCCCACCACGGAGGGTGAAGGCGACGGGCTGTCCTATAACCAGAGGAGCCTGCAGCGCTGGGAGAAGGACGAGGAGCTTGGTCAGCTCTCCACCATCTCACCTGTGCTCTACGCCAACATCAACTTTCCGAATCTTAAGCAAGATTACCCAGGTACTTGTGGGGCACAGACAAGGGAAACAGCCTGGCTGCCTGGCAGGTGAGTTTCCTCTGACTCGGTCTCTGCCTCCAGACTGGTCTAGCCGTTGCAAACAAATCATGAAGCTCTGGAGAAAGGTTCCAGCTGCTGACAAAGCCCCCTACCTGGTGAGACGCAGCACAGGCCGGCCTGAGAGCCAGGGGAGGGTGGTGTCTGGCACATGGCTCTCAGTCCCTCCTTGAGCCCCTCCCAGGGAACTGGGTCTGGGAATGGGGGCTCAGCGTCTAGGTGGGGATAAGCCTGGGCTGGGCTAGAGACTGAACGCCAGGCCCTGTGTTGTGTCTTATGTCTCCCAGCAAAAGGCCAAAGATAATCGGGCAGCTCACCGCATCAACAAGGTGCAGAAGGTGAGCAGCATCGGGCTGGGTCAGTCCATCCGCGTCCTGTAGCAGAGGACCCGTCTGGGGCGGGGGGCGAAGGGCCTTTCTGCAGCAGCCTGACCGCTGTGCCTGGTCTTCCCTGTAGCAGGCAGAGAGCCAGATCAACAAGCAGACCAAGGTGGGCGATGTCGCCCGCAAGACTGATCGACCGGCTCTCCATCTCCGCATTCCCCCCCAGCCAGCGGCCCTGGGCAGCCCACTCCCTGCTGCGGCCCCCACCATTTTCATTGGCAGCCCCACTACCCCTGCCGGCTTGTCTACCTCTGCGGACGGGTTCCTGAAGCCGCCAGTGGGCACAGTGCCCGGCCCCGACTCCCCTGGTGAGCTCTTCCTCAAGCTCCCACCCCAGGTGCCCGCCCAAGTGCCTTCGCAGGACCCCTTTGGACTGGCCCCTGCCTACGCCCTGGAACCCCGCTTCCCTGCAGCGTCACCCACCTACCCTCCCTACCCCAGTCCAACTGGGGCTCCTGCGCAGCCCCTGATGCTGGGTGCCTCGTCTCGTCCTGGGACTGGCCAGCCAGGGGAGTTCCACACCACTCCTCCTGGTACACCCCGACACCAGCCCTCCACGCCTGACCCCTTCCTTAAGCCCCGCTGCCCCTCCCTGGACAACTTGGCTGTGCCTGAGAGCCCAGGGGTGGTGGGGAGCAAGGCTTCTGAGTCCCTGCTCTCACCACCGGCTTTTGGGGAGACCCGGAAGGCATTGGAGATGAAGAAGGAAGAGCTTGGGGCATCCCCTCCTAGCTATGGGCCCTCAAACCTAGGTTTTGTGGACTCACCCTCCTCAGGCCCCCACCTGGGTGGCCTGGAGTTAAAGGCACCAGACGTCTTCAAAGCCCCTCTGACCCCTCGGGCTTCTCAGGTAGAGCCCCAGAGCCCAGGCCTGGGTCTTCGGCCCCAGGACCCATCTCCTGCCCAGGCGCTGGCCCCCTCTCCTCCAAGCCACCCAGACCTCTTTCGTCCAGGCCCTTACCCGGATCCCTATGCTCAGCCGCCACTGACCCCTCGGCCCCAGCCTCCACCCCCACCCCCTGAGAGCTGCTGCACTCTGCCCCCTCGTTCACTGCCTTCCGAGCCTTTCTCCCGAGTCCCAGCCAGTCCTCAGTCCCAGTCCAGCTCCCAGTCCCCACTGACTCCCCGTCCTCTGTCAGCAGAGGCTTTCTGCCCGTCCCCTGTTACTCCTCGCTTCCAGTCCCCCGATCCCTACTCGCGCCCACCCTCGCGACCTCAGTCCCGAGACCCATTTGCTCCATTGCATAAACCGCCCAGACCCCAGCCCCCTGAAGTTGCCTTGAAGGCTGGGCCTCTTGCCCACACTCCGCTGGGGGCTGGGGGCTTCCCCGCAGCACTGCCCTCCGGGCCAGTGGGTGAGCTCCATGCCAAGGTCCCTAGTGGACAGCCCCCAAATTTTGCCCGTCCCCCTGGGACAGGTGCGTTTGTCGGCACCCTTTCTCCCATGCGTTTCACTTTCCCTCAGGGGGTAGGGGACCCTTCCCTAAAGCCACCTGTCCCTCAGCCTGGTCTCCCTCCGCCTCATGGGATCAACAGCCATTTTGGGCCTGCGCCCACTCTGGGCAAGCCTCAAAGCACAAACTATTCAGTGGCTGCCGGGAACTTCCACCCAGTGGGCAGCCCCCTGGGGCCCAACAGCGGGCCCACAGGGGAGGGCTACGGGCTATCCCCACTGCGTCCCACCTCAGTTCTGCCATCACCTGCACCCGATGGATCCCTCCCCTTCCTGTCCCATGGAGCCTCACAGCGGGCAGGCATCACCTCTCCGGGTGAAAAGCGAGAAGAGCCAGGGGCCACAGTGAGTAGCTCCTTGGCGGCACCTGAACTCCCCAGTACCCAGGACGCGGGCATGTCTAGCCTCAGTCAGACAGAGCTGGAAAAGCAGCGGCAGGTGAGTGATACCTCTGAACTGAGCTCCCATGTTTCTGTTGTCTTTAAGGTGAACCCCACAGTTGGGATAAAGTGGGCTTCACTGTACCGTTTCCTGCACAGCGCCAGCGACTCCGGGAGCTACTGATCCGGCAGCAGATCCAGCGTAACACCTTGCGTCAGGAGAAAGAGACCGCTGCAGCAGCTGCAGGTGCACTGGGGCACCCAGCCAGCTGGGGTGCGGAGCCCAGCAGCCCTGCCTTTGAACAGCTGAATAGAGGCCAGACTCCGTTCCCCGGGGCGCAGGTAGGTCGTGTGGCAAGGAGTGTTGAGGCCAGGATCCTAAGAGTAGCCCCATCTTCATTCACTCTGTGTTCTAGGACAAGAACAGCCTTGTGGGGCTAACCCCAAGCAAGCTGGGTGGCCCCATCTTGGGACCAGGGCCCTTCCCTGGTGATGACCGACTCTCCCGACCACCTCCACCAGCCACACCTTCCTCTGTGGATGTGAACAGCCGGTGAGGCTCCAGGAAGGTCCCTGGGAGTAGCGCGAGGGGCCTATGTATTCATCACCATTACGGCTGCCTTTGATTTTCATCTCACTGACCTTCTGGTGTCTCCTTTTCCCCTGACATCCCCTGCCCCCACGGGTTTAACTCTGTCCTTCCTCACTGCCCCAAGCACCTCTTAGCTCTGCAGCTGACTGCGTCTCACCAACTACTGTATATTCTTCCAGGCAACTGGTAGGAGGCTCCCAGGCCTTCTATCAGCGAGTGCCCTATCCTGGATCCCTGCCCTTACAGCAGCAACAGCAACAGCAGCAGCTATGGCAGCAGCAGCAGCAGCAGCAGCAGCAGGCAGCAGCAACTTCCATGCGACTCACCATGTCTAATCGCTTTCCTTCAACTGCTGGACCTGAACTTGGCCGCCAAGCACTCAGTTCCCCCTTGGCAGGAATTCCCAGCCGTGTGCCAGGCCCTGCTGAGCCAGTGGCTGGTCCGCCTGGTCCTGCCCAGTTCATTGAGCTACGGCACAATGTTCAGAAAGGACTAGGGCCTGGAGGGCCTCCATTCCCCGGTCAGGGCCTCCCCCAGAGGCCCCGTTTCTTCCCCGTAAGTGAGGATACCCACCGCCTGGCTCCTGAAGGGCTTCGAGGACCGGCTGCATCAGGTCTTCCCTCACAGAAACCCACAGCCCCACCTGCTCCTGAATTGAACAGTAGCCTGCACTCGACAGCCCACACCAAGGCCCCCGCACTGACGGCTGCCTTAGATCTGGTCACTCGACCACCCACCAGCACTGAACTGGGCCGTGCCCCTCCCCTGGCCCTGGAAGCTGGGAAGTTGCCCTGTGAGGATTCTGAGCTGGATGATGATTTTGACGCCCACAAGGCCCTGGAAGATGATGAGGAGCTTGCTCACTTGGGTCTAGGTGTGGATGTGGCCAAGGGTGATGATGAGCTGGGTACCTTGGAGAACCTGGAGACCAATGACCCTCACCTCGATGACCTGCTCAATGGAGATGAGTTTGACCTACTGGCATACACGGACCCTGAGCTGGACACGGGGGACAAGAAAGACATCTTCAACGAGCACCTAAGGCTGGTGGAGTCGGCAAATGAGAAGGCTGAGCGGGAGGCCCTGCTTCGGGGTGGGGAGCCGGCCCCCATGGGCCCTGAGGAGCGACCTCCCCCCGTCACGGGTTCCTCTGAGTCCCGCCTGGCATCTGTGCTCTCTGAGGTGAAGCCCAAGGTGGAGGAGGGCGGGCGCCACCCTTCCCCTTGCCAATTCACCATTACCACCCCTAAGGTAGAGCCAGGACCTGCTGCTGCTTCCCTTGGCCTGGGGCTAAAACCAGGACAGAATGTGCTGGGCAGCCGGGATACCCGGATGGGCACAGGGCCATTTTCTGGCAATGGGCACACAGCCGAGAAGGGACCTTTTGGGGCCACAGGAGGACCACCAGCGCACATGCTCACCCCAAGCCCTCTGAGTGGCACAGGAGGATCCTCCCTACTAGAGAAGTTTGAGCTAGAGAGTGGAGCCTTGACCTTGCCTAGTGGACACGGATCATCTGGGGATGAGCTGGACAAGATGGAGAGCTCACTGGCAGCCAGTGAGCTGCCCCTGCTTATTGAGGACCTGTTGGAACACGAGAAGAAGGAGTTACAGAAGCAGCAGCGGCAGCAGCCACCGCAGCAGCATCCCTTGCCGTCCACGCCAGGCCCTACCCAGGCCATGCCTCTACCACACGAGGGCTCTTCTCCCAGTTTGTCTGGGCCTCAGCAGCACCTTGCCGTGGGTCTCGGAGCTGCCCGGCCATCGGGTTTGGGCCAGCCACTGATGCCCACCCATCCACCAGCTCATTCCCTCCAGCAGCGCCTGGCTCCAACTATGGCTGTGGTGTCCAACCAAGGGCACATGCTAAGTGGGCAGCATGGGGGGCAGGCAGGCTTGGTGCCTCAGCAGAGTCCGCAGCCAGTGCTAGCACAGAAGCCCATGGGCGCCATGCCACCTTCCATGTGCATGAAGCCCCAGCGGCTGGCAGTGCAGCAACAGCTGGCCAACAGCTTCTTCCCGGACACAGGTAACCTCAGCAGTTGGCGTGGTTGAATTTCTTTTGGATGATTATATTATTGCCACCACCACACAGGCACTGAAGTTAGGACCCTAAGATGAGCCCTAGTGAAGGGAACACACAAAGTTGCCTAAGCGTAGCAGTGACGGAGGCAGAGGGCACTGTTGCCTCTATGGAGGGAGGGAGCAGTGCTTTGTGTAGCGGACACATTCAAATACGTGAATGAAGAAGTGGAATGGGTGAAGCCTGACTAGCAAAGTTGGTGGCTGTGGGTAAGGTTGAACGTTCAGGACTCAGATGTGCAAGAACAGGTAATACAGGTTGTGGAAAGACTGAGGCTGTAGTGGTAGGAAAACAGTATTTTTGGAGAATAGTGAATGAAAGAGAAGTGAGCGGGCCTCCCATAATTGTGGGGAGGTAGGAAGGAGGACCATACTGACAACAACCTCAACTTACAGTCTTTATTGAGTACTTACTATTTGCTGAGGATATCCTGGGCGCTTTACAGCCATCGTCACACCAGGTTCATCTCAATAAGTACTACTACCGTGTAGATTACAGAAGTGTAAAGCAGACAAGTTACTTATCTGAAATTACACAGTAGTTAGCAGAGGTATAACAACCCTAGTTGCCTCAGAATTCTAGAATGTGTTTGGCTAGTCTTTTAGAAAGTGGTGAAGCCGGGTGTGGTGGCTCACACCTGTAATCCCAGAACTCGGGAGGCTGAGGCAGGAGGATCGGTGCGAGTTCGAGACCAGCTTGGGCTACAAAAGTGAGCTCAAGGCCAGCCTGAACTGCATAGTGAGACCCTGTCTCAAAAAAAAAAAAAAAAAAGAAAGTGGTGAGTCAAGCTGGGCATGGTGGCATGTGGCTGTAATCCTTGTACTTTTGAGGCTGAGGCAGGAGGATCACTGAGTTTGAGGCCAGCTGGGGCTGTGTAGTAAGGTAAGGCTGGACTGGGCTACACAGTGAGACTTTTTTTTTTTTAATGGCCTGCTCAGCCTACCCTGGGGATGAGGCTGATGCAGCATGTGGTGCTGGGGATCAAACTGCAGTCCCTGCGGTTGCCTAAGCTTGCCTAAGCAGGCGCTTTAGACCGCTGAGCTATCTCACCAGCCCAATGGATAATCTTCATCAACTAGAAATAAACAGAGGGTTAGAGAGATGAAGTTTATTGATCTGCTTCATTTAGTCTCCAGTACTGTACAAGTAAAAATAGTCACATGTCTTCTGAATAACAAGAATTGTGTGTTACCAGGCTGCTTGGTTCCTAACTTAGTGACCTTTCTGCTGTGCCATGTTGTCTTTTTTTTTTTTTCCATAGCATAGTGGAGGTCAGGGTGCAGGAACAAAAAGCAGTCGCATGATGGGTCCCTGACCCCACCTCACCAAAGCCCAGCTCATTTGGCTCCTCTTGTTTCCAGACCTGGACAAATTTGCTGCAGAAGATATAATTGATCCCATTGCAAAGGCCAAGATGGTAGCTTTGAAAGGCATCAAGAAAGTGATGGCTCAGGGCAGCATTGGGGTAGCACCTGGTATGAACCGGTAAGTCCTAGGGTTAGGGTAGGGCTGATGCTTTGTTTCCTCTGTCACCTCCCTTCCCTGCTTAGCCTCCCTCACTGCTTGACCCACTTCTCTGCCTTTTAACTTGGCCTTTATCAATGCTTAATCCCTTATACTTTGATGAACTCTAGGCAACAAGTGTCACTGCTAGCTCAGAGGCTCTCTGGGGGACCTGGGGGTGATCTGCAGAACCATGTGGCGCCTGGGAGTGGCCAGGTAAGTTTTCAGGGAGGAATATAAACTTGTGCTAGGCTGCGGGGACGCTTTTCTTAAGGCCTAGCATAGAACAGTGACCTTTCGCAGTCTCTCTCATCACAGGAGCGGAGTGCCAGTGATCCCACTCAGCCTCGCCCCAACCCACCCACTTTTGCCCAGGGAGTTATCAGTGAGTATAGGGCATAGGAGGAAGGTGCAAGAAAGTGGCTAGAGACCTGTGGAGGGAAAGAAATTGCAGTTCCCATTTTGCGGGTTCTGATATCCTACCTCCTCTCCCAGATGAGGCAGACCAGCGGCAGTATGAGGAGTGGTTGTTCCATACTCAACAGCTCCTGCAGATGCAGCTGAAGGTGCTAGAGGAGCAGATTGGTGTGCATCGCAAGTCTCGGAAGGCTCTGTGTGCCAAGCAGCGCACTGCCAAAAAGGCAGGCCGTGAATTCCCAGAAGCTGATGCTGAGAAGCTCAAGCTGGTTACAGAGCAGCAGAGCAAGATCCAGAAACAGTTGGATCAGGTGGGGAAAGAAACTTGAGCTTAGCCCCCAGAAACCAGGGATAAAAGATTGCACGGGTGGGCAGGCTCCTGGCTGACCTCTCTGACCTATCTAACTTAGGTCCGGAAACAGCAGAAGGAGCACACTAATCTCATGGCTGAATATCGGAACAAGCAGCAGCAGCAGCAGCAGCAGCAGCAGCAGCAGCATTCGGCTGTGCTGGCCCTCAGCCCTTCCCAGAGTCCCCGACTTCTCACCAAGCTCCCTGGACAGCTGCTCCCTGGCCATGGGCTGCAGCCACCACAGGGCCCCCCAGGGGGCCAAGCTGGAGGCCTTCGTCTGCCTCCTGGGGGTATGGCACTCCCTGGACAGCCTGGGGGCCCATTTCTTAACACAGCCCTGGCCCAGCAGCAGCAGCAGCAGCAGCATTCTGGAGGGGCTGGATCCTTAGCTGGCCCCTCGGGGGGCTTCTTCCCTGGCAACCTTGCTCTCCGAGGCCTTGGACCTGACTCAAGGGTTTTGCAAGAAAGGCAGCTGCAGCTGCAGCAGCAGCGCATGCAGTTGGCCCAGAAACTGCAGCAGCAGCAGCAGCAGCAGCATCACCTAGGACAGGTGGCAGTCCAGCAGCAGCAGCAACAGGGTCCTAGTTTACAGGCAAACCAGGCTCTGGGTTCCAAATCCCAGGGGCTTCTGCCTCCTAACAGCCACCAGGGCCTTCTGGTCCAGCAGCTATCCCCTCAGCCACCCCAAGGACCCCAGAGCATGCTGGGTCCTGCCCAGGTAGCAGTATTACAGCAGCACTCTGGAGCTTTGGGGCCCCAGGGCCCTCACAGACAGGTGCTTATGACCCAGTCCCGGGTGCTGAGTTCCCCCCAGCTGGCACAGCAGGGTCATGGCCTTATGGGACATCGACTGGTCACAGCCCAGCAACAACAGCCGCAACAGCACCAACAACAGGGACCCATGGCAGGGCTCTCCCATCTTCAGCAGGGCCTGATGTCACACAGTGGGCAGCCCAAACTGAACGCTCAGCCCCTGGGCTCATTACAGCAGCAGCAGCTCCAGCAGCAGCAGCAGCAGCAGCAGCTTCAGCAACTGCAGCAGCAGCAGATGTGCCTCTTGAACCAGAGTCGAACTTTGTTATCTCCTCAGCAACAACAGCAGCAGGTGACACTTGGCCCTGGCATGCCAGCCAAGCCTCTTCAACACTTTCCTAGCCCTGGAGCTCTGGGCCCAACCCTCCTTCTGACGGGCAAGGAACAAAACACAGTAGAGACGGCTCTTCCTTCAGAGGTCACTGAGGGTCCCTCAGCACACCAGGGAGGGCCATTAACAGTAGGGCCTGCATCTGAGTCAGTGGCTGCAGAACCAGGGGAAGTAAAGCCCCCTCTCTCTGGGGACTCACAACTTCTGCTTGCCCAACCCCAGGCCCAGACTCAGTCCAACTCTTTACAGTTGCAGCCACCTTTGCGACTCCCAGGACAACCGCAGCAGCAAGTTCACTTGCTCCACACGGCGGGCATAGGAAGCCGTGGGCAGCTAGGCAGCGGATCATCTTCTGAGGCCTCATCTGTGCCCCACCTGCTGGCCCAACCCTCTGCTTCCTTAGGGGAGCAGCCTGGGCCCATGACCCAGAGTGTTCTGGGCCCCCAACAGCCCCTTGGGCTAGAGCGACCCATGCAGAGTAATTCAGGGCCACAGCCTCCCAAAGCAGGACCTGTCCCCCCGTCTGGACAAGGTCTCTCCGGGGTTGCGGTCACACCTACAGTGGGTCAGCTTCGAGCACAGCTCCAAGGAGTCCTGGCTAGAAACCCGCAGCTGCGGCACTTGAGTCCGCAGCAGCAGCAGCAGCTACAGGCACTGCTTTTGCAACGGCAGCTGCAGCAGAGCCAGGCAGTGCGCCAGGATCCAGGGACCCAGCCCTCCCCCCTCCAGGGCCTTCTGGGCTGCCAGCCTCAATCTGGGGGCCTCCCTGGATCTCACACAGGCCCTCTGCAGGAGTTAGGGGCAGGGCCTCGGCCTCAGGGCCCACCCCGGCTCTCCGCCCCACAAGGAGCCTTACCCACAGGACCAGGCCCTGGCCCTGGCCCTGTCCATCCCTCCCCTTCACCGTCCAGCCCCCAAGAGCCAAAGAGACCTTCTTCACAATTACCTTCCCCCAGCACCCAGCTCACTCCCAGCCATCCAGGTACCCCGAAGCCGCAGGGGCCAGCCTTGGAGCTGCCCCCTGGGAGGGTCTCACCTGCTGCTGCCCAGCTTGCGGATACCTTTTTTGGCAAGGGGCTGGGACCTTGGGACCCCCCAGACAACCTAGCAGAGGCCCAGAAGCCAGAGCAGTGCAGCCTGGGGCCTGGGCACCTGGAGCAGGTGAACGGACAAGTGGCACCTGAGCCACCCCAATTGAGCATCAAGCAGGAGCCTCGGGAAGAGCCATGTGTCCTGGGAGCCCAGGCGGTGAAGAGGGAGGCCAATGGGGAGCCAGTAGGGACGTCAGGTACCAGCAACCACCTCCTGCTGGCAGGCCCCCGCTCAGAAGCTGGGCATCTGCTCTTGCAGAAGCTTCTGCGTGCAAAGAATGTGCAGCTCAGCGCTGGGCGGGGGCCTGAGGGGCCGCGAGCTGAGATCAACGGGCACATTGACAGCAAGCTGGCCGGGCTGGAGGAGAAACTCCAGGGAACCCCCAGCAACAAGGAGGTGAGGCTTCTGCCTAGAGGTGGGGTATGTTGTGCAGGGCCTGGAGGGCAGGGGCAGAGCAGACGTTGGTCGGAGCATAGCCGAGGGCACCAGGGACAAGAGCAGCCGTCTTCATAAGGCTTGTCTGGCTTAGGACGCAGCATCAAGGAAGCCTTTGACACCAAAGCCCAAGAGGATACAGAAGGCAAGCGACAGGTTGGTGAGCTCCCGAAAGAAGCTGCGGAAGGAGGATGCGGTCAGGGCCAATGAGGCCTTGCTGAAGCAGCTGAAACAGGTGACCCCCCCGCGCCCCCTGCAAGAGCCAGTCCTCTGTTCCTGTCCCAGGATAGGGAGCACCGTGTCCCCCGGCTGTGTCCCCAACTTTTTTTGTCTGTCCTCTTACCCTTCCAGGAGTTGTCTCTCTTGCCCCTGACAGAGCCTCCCATCACTGCCAACTTCAGCCTCTTTGCTCCCTTCGGCAGCAGCTGCCCAATCGGTGGGCAGAGCCAGCTGAGAGGGGCCTTTGGGAGCGGGGCACTGCCTGCTGGCCCCGACTACTATTCCCAGTTGCTCACCAAGGTCAGAAAAATGGCGCTGTCTTTTGGGAATAACATTCTAAGGGAGGAGGGAGAGGGGCTGGAGGAAACTCCGGTTAGTGTGGGGCCAGGAGGTTACATCGGTATCCCTGCCACTTTGTACACAACACCGCCCCACCCCTCAGAATAACCTGAGTAACCCGCCGACACCACCCTCGTCGCTGCCCCCCACCCCACCCCCGTCGGTGCAGCAGAAGATGGTGAACGGTGTCACTCCCTCCGAAGAGCTGGGGGAGCGCCCCAGGGATCCAGCCTCTGCCGGGGACACCGGAGGGACACTGAGGGGTATGCGAAGACGTGACTTCTTTCCCAGTGGCACTCAGGCTTGGGTCCAAGCAGTTAGTATGGCCTGCCACGCAGTGCAAGGCTCAAGGGGTCATGTGGCCCCTGTGTGCTTTCAGGCTGGCTGCCTGCCTTGCGGGGAGGGCCGCCACAGAGCTAATAGGTTGTGGACAGCCTAGGCTTCTGGTGTCGGCCAAGGCAGCAGGGGAGCCTGGTGGCAGGGCAATTTGAGTGAAGCTCTGTGTTGAGAGCACGGTCCAGCTTTCACGGGTGTGGCACTATAGTCTGAGCTGGATTTGATTTCTGGTACTTGTGTATACTATGTTACTTCAATCAAGTGACTTGGTTGGTTTGTGTTGGCCTCGGTCTCTCTTATGCTGCGTATTTCCTGTTCGTCAGTGAGGCGTGATTGCCAATCCAGGCCTGTAAGCCCAGCTACTAAGGCTGACGCAGGAGGTGGCAAGTTTCAGTCCAGGCCTGACAACTGAGCGAGACTCTGTCTCAAACTAAGAAAATAAAGCCAGGCATGGTGTCACACCTGTAATCCCAGCGCATAGGAGGCTGAGGTGGGAGGACCACCCCAGGGGTTTTTTGTTGTTGTTTTTGTTTTGTTTTTTGTCTTTTTGAGACAGGGTCTCCTTACGCAGTTGAGGCTGGCCTTGAGCTCACTTTTGTAGCCCAGGCTGGTCTTGAATTTGCACCAATCCTCCTGCCTCAGCCTCCCGAGTGCTGGGATTACAGGCGTGAGCTACTACGCCCGGCTCTATCACTCCAGGTTTGAGTCAGCCTGGGCTACATGTTGAGCTCAGGGGCTACCTTAACTATGAAGTGAGTTCTGTCTTACAAAGCCAGAAGATAGGGGCTGGGAGTTAGCTCCATGGTATAAGTGCCTGCCTGACAAGTACAAGGTTGTAAGTTCAAACCCCAATCCAAAAAAAAAAAAAAAACAGCCAGAAGATAAAGAATGGGAGATTAGCACCCCCTAGATTCAACCCCCAGCACTGAAGGAAAATACTGAAAATTAAAAATTCAGCTAATGGAGTTGTTAAAAGATTCTTTAAGGCTGTAAACAGGCGGATCACTACGAGTCTGATTTAGTAGTGAAGACCCTGAACACCCTGTAGTCCCTTCCCTAAAATACAAAAAAAAAAGATTATTTAAAAAGAACGTGGCTGAAGCCCAGAGTTTGGTGTGTGGCAGGGCTTGATGCATGCAGCCCAGCTGCCCCGACTTGGGAGGTGGGCAGATGGTTGGTCGTAATAGCTAAGCTAAGATCTTGTGCTCGTCGGGCCTGCGGTGCTGGGGAGAAACTGCATCTGCTCCGGCTCTGCACACTGACTTCTTCCTGCCCACCCCTAGATGCCTCTGAAGTGAAGAGTCTGGACCTGCTGGCCGCCTTGCCTACACCTCCTCACAATCAGACCGAGGACGTCAGGTAAGGGTGGAGCTGAGCACGGTGCTAGGGTACGGGGTGGGCTTGCCTCGTTTTTCCCTGGCCAGGGGTGGATCAAGGAAGGGTCTGACACCTGCTAGTCTCTAGATTTGAGAGTGTGTCAGTGGATGTCTGCATTTGGCCCACAGGATGGAGAGTGACGAAGACAGTGATTCTCCTGACAGTATCGTGCCAGCCTCGTCCCCTGAGAGCATTCTGGGAGAGGAGGCCCCTCGTTTCCCTCAGCTGGGTGCCGGCCCAGGGGAGCAGGACAACCGGGTCCTTTCCCCTGTCATCCCGATCATTCCTCGGGCCAGTATCCCAGGTATACACTGCTCTGGGCATGGGCTAGGCCCAGCCTGGATGGAGACTCAAAAACGAAGAGCAGGGCAGCCGCCGAGACTACATAAGCTCCTCTTTTATCTTCCAGTCTTCCCTGATACCAAACCGTATGGGGCCCTGGACGTGGAAGTCCCTGGAAAGCTGGCTGCCACAGCTTGGGAGAGGGGCAAAAGGAGTGAGGTTTCCGTCATGCTGACAGTCTCTGCTGCTGCAGCCAAGGTATCTCTTGGGGTGCCTTGAGGTGAGGCCAGTGTGGACCCTGGTCAGAAGAGAGTCACTCAATGAAAACTGTGCTTTTTCCAAAACTGCTCCTGGGGCTGGGGAGATAGCTCCATGGCACAAGTGCCTGCCTGGCAAGTGCAAGGTCATGAGTTTGAATCCCAGTCCTGCAAAAAAAAAAAAAAAAAAACTGTTCCTGAGTCCATGCTACTTGTGAAAACTGGGGCTAGAGGTGGTGACATGGTGGTCAGGGAAAGTCGGAAAACCAGTTAAAGCAAGAGGATCATTTTTTTTTTTTTACTGTGAGACTCCTCAGTCCTTTTAATTTGCAAATGTCAGGTGAATTTCCTTGTGGGTACAGCAGACATCCTCTTCTGAACGCAGCTTTTCCAGGCTGTGGCGCTGTTGAGTGCCTGCCTCAGCCTGGGCGTGGCTGCTATAAAGCAGGGAGGTGTGAGGAGAGTTGGAGTGCTGACCCACCCCGGAGGCCGTGGGCTCAAGGTGTCCTTGCCCCACGCAGCTGGCGTCCACTGCAGACGCTCTGCGTACGTACCTCCCATCACGTCTCCTCCCTGGCAGAACCTGGACGGCGTGATGGTGGCAGTGGCAGAGCTATTAAGCATGAAGATCCCCAACTCCTATGAGGTGCTGTTCCCAGAGAGCCCTGCCCGTGCAGGCATGGAGCCCAAGAAGGGGGAAGCTGAGGGCCCTGGTGAGTGGGGGCAGCAAGGGGCCTTGGGATCAGAGGGGACCGGTTCTCTTGGGAGCCTCTGACCTTTCTCTTCCTGCAGGCCGGAAAGAAAAAAACCTAAGCAGCAAGAGCGCAGACTGTAGCCCTGATTGGCTGAAGCAGTTTGACGCAGTGCTGCCTGGCTATACTCTCAAGAGCCAGCTAGACATCTTGAGCCTCTTGAAACAGGTGGGCTGGGAAGAGGGAAGGACAAATGTTAGGGAAAAGGTGCTGCTTTGGGCAAAGAGGGCAGAGGCTTTTTCAGGGAATGGATCTGGGTTGCAGGGAAGGGGAGTTTTCTGAGGGGCTGGCACTGATGATCCTGGAACCCTCTCCTAGGAGAGCCCTGCCCCAGAGCTGCCCACACAGCACAGCTACACCTACAACGTCTCCAATTTGGATGTGCGCCAGCTCTCGGCCCCACCTCCGGAAGAACCCTCCCCACCCCCCTCCCCCATGGCGCCCTCCCCTGCCAGCCCTCCTGCTGACCCCCTAGTTGAGCTTCCCGTTGAACCCTTAGCTGAGCCGCCGGTGCCCTCACCTTTCCCCTTGGCCTCCTCTCCTGAATCGGCTCGACCCAAGGTCCGCGCCCGGCCCTCTGAAGAGAGTGAAGATTCCCGGCCCCCTCACCTCAAGAAGTGGAAGGGGGTGCGCTGGAAGCGGCTACGGCTGCTGCTGACCGTCCAGAAGGGCAGCGGGCGGCAGGAGGATGAGCGGGAGGTGGCAGAGTTCATGGAGCAGCTTGGTTCAGCCTTGCGGCCTGATAAGGTGCCTCGAGACTTGCGGCGCTGCTGCTTCTGTCACGAGGAGGGCGATGGCGCCACTGATGGGCCTGCCCGCCTGTTGAACCTGGATCTGGACCTGTGGGTGCACCTCAACTGTGCCCTGTGGTCCACGGAGGTGTACGAGACCCAGGGTGGGGCACTGATGAACGTGGAGGTTGCCCTGCACCGAGGACTGCTTACCAAGTGCTCCCTGTGCCAGCGAACCGGTGCCACCAGCAGCTGCAATCGCATGCGTTGCCCCAGTGTCTACCATTTTGCCTGTGCCATCCGCGCCAAGTGCATGTTCTTCAAGGACAAGACCATGCTGTGTCCGATGCATAAGATCAAGGGGCCCTGTGAGCAGGAGCTGAGTTCCTTTGCTGTCTTCCGGCGGGTCTACATTGAGAGGGATGAAGTAAAACAAATTGCCAGCATCATCCAGCGGGGAGAGCGGCTGCACATGTTCCGTGTGGGGGGCCTCGTGTTCCACGCCATTGGACAGCTGCTCCCTCACCAGATGGCTGACTTCCACAGTGCCACTGCCCTCTATCCTGTGGGCTATGAGGCCACCCGCATCTACTGGAGCCTCCGTACCAACAACCGCCGCTGCTGCTATCGATGCTCCATCAGTGAGAACAACGGACGGCCAGAGTTCATCATCAAAGTCATGGAGCAGGGCCTGGAAGACCTGGTTTTCGCTGATGCCTCTCCACAGGGTGAGCCTTGGGCCCTTGACGTGGTAACCTGTGGAAGTTTCTTCCAGGGGTCACTTTATATAGTCTCAGAACCCTCCTGTGAATACTCCTGCTCCCACTTAGGGCAGTCTCTTGAAAATCCCAGAAAAGGTAGATATGGTGGTACATACCTGTAATCCCAGCACTCAGGGAAGCTGTGGCAGGAAAATTGAAAGTTTGAGTCCAGCCTGGGCAAGTTAGAGAGATCCTGTCACAAAAAATAAGAAAGGACTGGGAATGTAGCCTTGTGTGAAGTAAGGCCTTGGACTCAATCCCCAGGACTATGGGATGGGAAGCTCTCAGATAATGTCTTTTTCTTTTTTTTTTTTTGGCGATACCAGTGATTGAACTTGGGACTTCATGCTTGCCAGGCAGGTGCTTAAGTTACTGAGTTATATCCCCAGCCCTCAGATAATGTCTTTCATGCTTTGAGTTTCCTTAAGTTTCTTTGTAATGGAAAGTATTTTGTTGGAGGCTGGGGAGATAACTCAATAGAATAAGCTCTTCCCTGGCAAGTGCAAGGGCCTGAATTCAATCCCCGGTTCCTCAAGAAAAGAAAATATTTTGTTTGTGCCAGGTTTAATGGTATATTCTTGTAATCTCAGGACTTTAGAGGCTGAGGCAAGAGGACCGTAAATTTGAGTCCAACCTGGGCTACATAGCAAGTTCAAGGCAAGCTTTGACCATCTAGTGAGACTCTGCTTAAAAAAATATATATGTATATTTTTTCTGATTTCCCATATTCTAACTGGTTTTCCTATCTGAAGCACATCTAAAAGATCAAGTTCAGAGGCCCCATCACTCAGCACACGGGACCCTAACTTCCTCGTGTTGGTTTTCTCCTATATGGTATTCTTTTGATCTTGGTTAATGGTTGTATTAATGTTAAAAATAACAAGACCAGGTAGCATTTATTGAACATTTACTATATAACACAACATTAAGTGATTTATGTAAGTTATTTTGTTCATCCAATTCTGTAAGATAAATACTATGATTGTGTCCAACTTATACAGAAATTGAGTCTTGCAGAAAGATTCAAATATTAGGCTCAAGGTTCCACACCCAGCTTAGGTCCCAGATCCCAGCCTTTGCAACTACAAAGCATACCTGTGTGCTCTTCCAGCAAGCACTGTGACCTGCGCTAGGTCCCTGAGAGCTGGCCTTGTGTTTCTTTGTCACAAGGTGTGGTTACCTCTGGAGGGAGTTGAAGCTGGATTCTCAGGAGAGAATGGGAGTAGGAGGCCAGACCAGGTTTTGGAGACCCACATATCTTCTTGACAGGGTGATGTACAGTCCATAGAAAACAGTTGCAGGGGCCTGGCAGGATAGCTCAGTGGTCTAAAGCGCCTGCAGGGACCACAGTTTGATCCCCGGCACCACATGCTGCACCAGCCCTGCCCTCAGGACAGGCTGAGCCGGCCATAAAAATAAATAAATAAACAAACAAAAGTTCTGAAACAAGAAAAAAAAAAAAACAGTTGCAGCTGAGGAACGGGGCTAGGCTAGGGCGTGCAGGGCCATGAGCAGAGGCTGTCGCTAAGGGCTCCTTTCTGCCTTCTAGCTGTGTGGAATCGCATCATAGAGCCGGTGGCTGCCATGAGAAAAGAGGCCGACATGCTGCGCCTCTTCCCTGAGTACCTGAAGGGCGAGGAGCTCTTTGGCCTGACGGTGCACGCTGTGCTTCGCATAGCTGAATCAGTAAGGGGGATAGGGGCTGGGTGGGCATTGGGAGCCAGCGCTACCCAATAGGAGCTCAGGTTAAGGAGAGACTCACCTGTGCTTGCAGCTGCCTGGGGTGGAGAACTGTCAGAACTATCTATTCCGCTATGGGCGCCACCCGCTGATGGAGCTGCCACTCATGATCAACCCCACTGGCTGTGCCCGATCGGAGCCCAAAATTCTCACACACTACAAACGGTGAGCTTAGGGAGCTGGGGCTGTGGGCTGCGGGTATGGATATTGGGCACGTTGTGTGGGTTTGGGGTGCAGATCAGAGTTCCCTCGCACCTCCTGATTATAGGGTATACAGGTATACAAGGTATCCCTTCCCTGCTCTCCAGCCTCCTGAGGTATAGGGGGTTGATCAGTGTTCCAGGACAGTTTCGTGGGCACCCTGGGAATAGCTGCTAGGGAAGGTCTTGATAGACAGGCTATGGGTAAAATGTTGTGAGCTATGTAAGGGACCTGGTCACTTTTCCTGCTTTGCTTCCAGGGGGGGCCTGTGATTCTCCCAAACCTCAGATACCCACCCCATGAATGCTAGGGTCACCTTCCCTCCCCAAGGATGAATTGGTGTCAAAAATAAATAATTGGAAATATAATAGGAGAATAATAAAACCTTACATTTGTATAGCACTTTATACTTTTTTTTTCAAAGCGTTTTCACATCCATTATCTCATTTGATCCTCACAACAACCTTATGAGGTAGGTAGGGCAGGTGGTATGACCCCCATTTCACAGCTGAGAAAACAGGCTCTGAAAGACTTCGTGACTGGATCTAGGTCCCATAGCTGGGACCGGACCCTGACCTCTTAGCCTATGGGTCACTGTTCTTTCTGTGTACCACAGTAGCCTGCCTTTGGGTAGAGGGAGGCAGAATCCACGGTAGCAGGGACTTGTCGAAGGCCTGCGGTAGCCCTGAGGCTGCTGCCGTAGAGCGTCAGAGCCCCCCCTCACCCCACCCCCGTCAGCCCTGGTCCTTGGTGCTCTACAACAGTGGTTTTCAAACTGTGAGTGTAGGTGTTCCAAAAAGCCCCAGTGCACAAGCAGGGGGCAGAACTTGGCCCTCCCCCTGTTTAATTCTACCTTCCCCAGATTGGATTCTACCAGAATTCCTTTTTCACATAGCTATGGATTGGCATTCCAGTCGACATTTTGTAAAAAAAAAAAAAAAAAAAAAAAGTCTGTTAAATAAAGAAGTCAAACATTTGAAAACCACTGCTCTGGGGTGGGCAAGACCTTGAGTGGTGCCCTCGGGTGGTAAATGCCTCCCGCTGCCCAGCGGTCATTCCCCTGCACTGAGCCGCCTGCGCAGAGCCCGGTTGTACATCAGAATGGGACGCTCTGCAGAGAGGCCAGGGTGCCACGTCTAGGCTGGGAGTCAGCCCATTTTAATTCAGGCCCAACCCAATGTGGTAGATGCAGATGCTGTTTTCAGGGCATCCAGCATTGCAGGAGGTAGGACTCAGACATGGGAGCAAACCATCAGCTGAACTTGCGGGCCTGGGCTGCTTGGGGAGGCCTCCCAGAGGAGTGTGGCCTTTGACATGTTCTGGCAGGAGGCTGGGAAGAATGAGGAGAAGGGAGAACAGGCTCAGTGTAGGGGAATTGGTGCCCCCTTCCCTCCATACCTGCCCTCCCATCCTGGGCTGTCACCTGGAGCATCGGAAGGGTCCCCATAGATAGTCGCTGCCTCTCCAGGGCTGAGAACCTGTGTGTCTACTCCTGAAGCAGCACTTCTGATGCTTGCCAGTAGCACATGCCCCTAACTGGCATGTTGTGCGTCCCGGGGAGGAGGCCGGTGGTGTGTGCTTTTCTGAGGGTGAGCTGCCTTGTCACAGACCGTGTCACCCTCCAGGCCCCATACCCTGAACAGCACCAGCATGTCTAAGGCATATCAGAGCACCTTCACAGGCGAGACCAACACCCCGTACAGCAAGCAGTTTGTGCACTCCAAGTCATCTCAGTACCGGCGCCTGCGGACCGAGTGGAAGAACAACGTGTATCTGGCTCGCTCCCGTATCCAGGGCCTGGGGCTCTATGCGGCCAAGGACCTAGAAAAGCACACGATGGTCATCGAGTACATTGGCACCATCATTCGCAATGAGGTGGCGAACAGGCGGGAAAAAATCTACGAGGAGCAGGTACGGGCTGGCCGTTCTTGTGGTGCAGTCTGCGCCCGCCCGGCCAAGGGTCAGCACGGGTCCATGGGAGTATACAGAGAGCGGGGGAAGGATATGCCATGCGACACGGGGCTCCAGTCGGCTGTCCTGATACTCTTGTCCGTTTTTCTGCCTCCTCTGCCTCTCTAGAACCGAGGTATTTACATGTTCCGAATAAACAATGAACATGTGATTGATGCCACACTGACTGGAGGACCTGCCAGGTGAGAGAGAGTGTGGGTCGCTGTGCTGTGGGTCGCTGTGGGTGGCCTTCCGGGCACAGGCCACGTAAGGATTAAAACTGTCTCCATTGAGCTGCTTGACCACCAGTTATCCCACTGCTCAGGTACATTAACCATTCATGTGCCCCTAACTGTGTGGCGGAAGTTGTGACGTTTGACAAGGAGGACAAAATCATCATTATCTCCAGTCGGCGAATCCCCAAAGGAGAGGAGGTAAGCGAAGTATCCTGTGTGAGTGGACAGTTCTTGGACGTCTCCCAGGAGCTGACTTGTGATGCCACTGCCCGGAGGTCGTGTGGAGCCTGGGCCCGTGTCCTGGGCGTGAGTTGTGATGGGGCCTTCTTTTCTTTCCAGCTGACCTATGACTATCAGTTTGATTTTGAGGACGATCAGCACAAGATCCCCTGTCACTGTGGAGCCTGGAATTGTCGGAAGTGGATGAACTAAGAAGCTTTGAGGCTACCAGGCAGGGGAGTTTCCCCAACCCCAGCCTCTTCCCTGAAAGGGATGAGGGGGAAGAGAGGTAGCAGCCAGAGCCAGGACCCAGGGCTGGGGCTACCAGCTGACTGGAGCCCCTGGAGCAGGAGGCTGGGGCAGAGGGCCCTAGGCCATGCCCGCCCTGGGCACCAGGGACAACCTTCTTCCCCGCCATCGGCCCTTAGGCTGGCATCTGTGCCCCCAGGTCCAGGAGGGGCTAGACAGAAGCAGCCGTTGGGTATCTCAGGTTTGAGGGGGCTATGGGCCGGTAACTACCCAGAGCATCTGGGAGGCGGCAGCGGGGGAGGATGTGTGGCCGGGCCCGCAGCCCTGCCGCTTGCATTGACCTCTCTGGCCCAATTCAAGGCTGCAAAGAGACTTGACTAAGCTTGACAATCCCAAAGGCCGGGTCCCACACCTGGCCCCGCCTGCCGGGTCCTGCCCCCACCCCCACCTCATCCCCTTCCCTGTCAGTCTGTCTCTGTCTCCCTCTTCTCCTCGGTGTTTCTGTCTCTCTATGGGTTGTGTTTCCTTGTTTTCCACTCTGACAAACGCAACGTGAACGGGAAAGAGGCGTCAAGCTGTCCGGGAGGGCGAGCTGGCGGCCGGGCAAGGGGACCCCGCGCCCACACCTACCTCATTTAAGTGTTGGATTCCTTGCTGTTTTGAAATGTGAGACCCTCTCCAAGCCCTACTGCCCCAACCCTCTCCCCACCTCACTGCCCTCTTCTGAGTGGGTGGAAGGAGGGGTAGGAAGAGGAAGAAAAAGCAACCACAAAAGATCCATCTTTGTTTTTAATTATGGGCATGGGATGGTGGTTGAAGCGAGTGGTGATGAAGATTGGGGAAGACTGGCCCCCGGTTTCTCTCGAACTTCCTTCTCCATCTGGACATGGGGCGGGAGGAGTGTGCTATACCGAGGGCCAGGATCTCTCCCTCCTGTTTTCCCAACCTCATCAGGAGCCCATTTGCCCTCCAGCCCCTGGATGGGGTGGGTGGGGTGGGTAAGGGCTGTCCCTGAGTGGGTGCCCATACCCAGTGAGGCAGGGTGTGGCCCGGAGCTCCCACTTTTCCCTCAGTCACCAAACTGCTGCTGGTCTGGTGGGAAGGGGTAGTGATGTGGGGGCGGGGAGCTTAGTGTCAGCGCGGGGAGGGTGGGGGGTATTTATCTATTTATACATGGGGTTGTACATAGTCTTGTGGGGCATGGGGGAGCCGGCAGGAGGTAAGAACCCTCCCCTCTCCCCCCACCCCCGGGGAGAGCAAATGTAAAACTACTAATTTTTGTGCTTTATATATTCTATATAAATATATCTATTTTCTTTTTACAAAACCAGTTTATAAATGGTAGGGGGGTGTGGGGCGGATACATGGAGCTCCCCTTGTGGGGGAGCCCCCTCCATTACCCCACCTACCGCCCTTTCCTCCTCACCCCCCCTCCCCACCCCCTGGCTGTGACTGCTGTAAGGTGGGGAATAGAGAGGCCGGGCACTTCCCACCCCGTTGTATAGTTGGACTCTTGTTATAACGCACAAAAGTGAGCTGGCCCCAGGGGGAGCCAGAGCGGGATGGGTTCCCTGCCTTCTTTTCCTTCCCTTTCTGCCCAAGCTTGTGCTGCAGTTGAACCTCTTCCGGTGGTAGGGGTTGGCAGGGGCGGGTGAGGCCCAGCCCCTGCTCTGATAGGGAGCCATGGGGATGAAGAAAAAGCTTATATGCAGTTCTCTCTTAGGGGCCGTGGGCAAAGGGCATTTTGTAATTACTATTTTCAAGAATCGGATGTTGAGTGCGGCGGTGGGCTTGGTGGCAGATGGGCTGGCCTGCTGAAGGGGAGCACGGTCGCTGTTGTGATTTTAGGTTTGTTTTGTTTTGAATTTGGGGGGGTTGTGGATTGATGGGGGTAGGGAGTTTTTTGTTTGTTTGTTTTGTTTTTATGAGCTGCTTCCTCAACTGTTCAAGCTGCAAATAAATGTTGAAGACAGTAACACCCCCACTCCCACAGGAACCACTGTAACTACATCAGACAGTAGGGAGACTGGGCTGCGGTCCCCAAAGCCACAGCCCTGGGATGGTCCTTTTCCAAGAGTTAAACAGGTCTAGGCTACAGCAAGGGGAGATTGCTCCAGTGAGTCAGGCTCTGGTTGGGGATTGGGAAAGGGATGGGGCGGACTTTGTAAGCATATGCTAGATATCCGATAGTCCTGTAGGATTTAGTGAAGAAACCTTATACAGTTTTTAATTTTTATATAAACTATAACTCAGATCCAAGCTACAAGGTTGGAATTTTGGTTGTTGGTTTTTTTAAGTACCCTGCCTGTATAATTGCATCAGAACCCCCCACCCCCACCCCCGTGTTTGTATTTTGGGTTGGTTTACACTTGCACATACTCGATTTTCAGTTTTCCCCTCTTTACCGTCTTCTACCCTCACCTCCAGGACCCTCCCCCTTTTTAAAAAAATAAATCGCTGACAAGTGTGAATCCCGCGAAGACTTTATTTTGTGTTGTGTGTATCCTGTACAGCAAGGTTGGTCCTTCTTAACAACGGATGAAATGGTTCCCTTTTTTAAAGCGCCCTCTCGCCCCCACCCCCGTCCTTGGCATGTTTTGTACCAGCGATCATTCTGAACTGTACATAGTTTATGTTGCGAGAGGCAAAGGGCAAGTTTTGGATTTTGCTTCTTCCAAGTTTGTTTTTAAATGGCAAATAAAAAAAGAAAAAAGAGCATTTTAAATACAAGCGGCTTCGTCCCGTGACCCTCGCCTTGAGCCGGACCGCGAGTCCGCGCGCACCCGGGGGAAAGGGGGGAGAGGCCGGGCCGCTGGAAGGGTGGGTTCCCCGCCTCGCGCCTGGGCTTGCGTCGCGTGACGCAGGCGGAAGTGGCGGTGCCGGGTACGGGGCGGGGCTGGGCCCCAGCTTCCGGAAGCGAAAGCGAACCGGCCTCTCGCGATGGAGACGGTGAGGAGCGCGGGAGGGCGGCGGGGGGCGCTGTGGAGCCCGAGACCCCCTAGTTCGCAGACGGGGAGGACCGGGCAGCGGCTGGCGCTGGCGCCTAGCAAAGGAGCTGCGGGTTTTCTGTCTTGTGCCCAGGCCCCTGCCCCTCCGCCTCTTGGTTGGGCGCATCTCCTAGGACTGGGCCCTGTCTGTGACTCCGGCGCCAGTCCCTGCCGCCAGACTCCGGCGGTACCTTCGGACCGAGCTCGCCGAGGTTCCTGGCCCCCTTCCTGCAGCCCGCCTCGCACTGGGCGTTCTCCGGCCTACCATCCGCTTAGCACGCAAGGCCTCTCACTTTTGCATGAGAGAACAGTTGTGACCTGGCCTTACTGGGCGAGGGACCCCGTTTACAGGCTGGTGGAAGGCGCCTCTGAGAAGTCTTGTTGCACTCAGAGATCATATTCCTCTTATTAGGTTAATGAGTGAAGTTTCCGTGGAGGAGGGATATTTCACTGTTAAGAGGCCACTTTGTTCCTTGGACAAGGTTAGGTCATGGCCTATGCTTAGACAGGCGTGTTGACAAGTCATTTTTTGGCGAGCAGGCGTTGTCCAATGATGGCAAGTCCTTGTCCCCCTCCCATAGATGCTGCTCCATAGATTTGCCTTTTCCATATTTGGACCCACCTTACCAGTTTTCTGGGACCCTTCCCATCCACTTGGGGCTCCACAGTTTTATTTTTTTTATTTTTTTATTTTTTTTTGCAGGACCGGGGTTCAAACTCACGACCTTGCACTTGCCAGGCAGGCACTTGTGCCTCGGAGCTATCTCCCCAGCCCCATCCACAGTTTTATATTCTGTTAGGCGTACTAATTCTTCCCGGTCTACTACTGTAATTGTACTAGGCTGCAGGTTCACTCTTCTTTGGATCAGTCTGTTATATGCCCTGAGTAATTCTCTGCCACACCCTTCTCAGGCTACGGTGATGTGGTGTCCCTTAGATAACAGGAAGACAGATGAAACCGGTAAAGTGATATGCAGTTGATCATTCAGACTAGGGAGTCAGTCAGTTTATACAGAATGAGAGAATTTTGAGCAAGAATAGGCTGATTCCATAAGTTGTATTATTTTACTTGTAAATGTGTTATTTTTGAAGCATTTTTATAATTTAACCCTTACGTTATGTACTGGATTAGGTTCCAAAAAGAAGAAAAGGGAAACACCCACCTTGAAAATGCTTGGCCTATTTGGACAGAGGTGAGGGCCAGCCAGAGACAGCTGTTACTTATTTAAGATAAAACATAATAAGTGCTGTCATCAGTATACAAACAGAGGCCTGAAAGCATAGGAGAGGGAGAAATTACAGTGGCTGTAGGAGAGCTCATTGAAGGTTGAGTAAGAATAGAAATTGGGATGACCAGGTGTAGCGGTGCATGTCTGTTTTCCCTGAATTCAGGAGACTGAGGCAGGAAGATTACCAGGAGTTCAAGGCCAGTGTGAACTACATAGAGAGACCCTACGTCAAAAAAAAAAAAAAAAAAAAAGTAAGAAATTGGGGTCTGCAGAGAATTAGGGGTTAACCAATGGCTCAATGTTACTGGAGCTTCGGACTTGGTTACAATATGAGAAAAGACCAGAAAAGTAGAGCAGGTTGGAGATACCACATATGATAGTGTATGAACCTTGGTGTTTCAATTTTTTTTTTTTTTTTTTTTTTTGTCTTTGAGACAGGGTCTCCCTATGCAGCTCAGGCTGGCCTTGAGCTCACTTTGTAGCCCAAGCTGGTCTTGAACTCAGAATAATTCCCCTGCCTCAGCCTCTTGAGTGCAGGGATTACAGGTACAGGTGTGCACTACCATGCCCAGCCAACTTTGTTTTGTAAGAAGGGGACACATGAAAGATTTCTGACTAAGGCAGAGTATGCTCTGGGAATGTTCTTAGAGTTCTCTTTCAGTGAACTAAGCTGCTGCAGAAAGTAATGTTTCTAGTAGCTAGAGATGAAAATCCCTTCCAAACTTGGAGGTGCTTCAGTGAGAGAACTTGTTGAAATACAGAAGGGAATTGAAAAGCAGATTTGAAACAGGGAAATCACTTTCAAATTGCTGTGGAGGGGCTGGGGAGATAGTTCTGTGGCACAAGTGCCTGCCTGACAAGCACAAGGTCTTGAGTTCAAACCCCGGCCCCACAAAATAAGTAAGATAGATAGATAGATAGATAGATAGATAGATAGATAGATAGATAGATAGGTAGATAGATGAAAATGCTGTGGAAAGGAGAGGTAAAAGCCAAAGTGAAGACTGAAAATGGGGAGTGTCTCAGTTACTCTTCTCTCCTTGCTGGGACAAACACCTGATGAAGGAAGGAAAGGTTTATTTAGCTCACAGTTACTGGAGGTTTCAGTCTATACTCAGCTGGCTCCAAGGCAGACTGGCACGTGGCAGAGAGAGCAAACCTCTCATGGGTTGGTAGAGAGTATAAAGAGCAAAGGGAGTGGCAGCAGCTCAAGCAGTTAGCTAGCCTCTCTGTCCTCCTTGCATTGTACTGCAAATTACATGCCCCAAGGGAGGTGCAGCCTCGACACCCACAGTAATCAATCACAAATTCCAGAAGCCACCCCATGGCTGCTTGAGACTTTGGGGGGGACAACTACACACAAACCATAATAGAGTGATATATAAGGCATTTCTAACATTAGCTTAGTGCCTCAAGATTTACTTGTTAAGGAAAGTAGAAGAGTTGACTATAGTTCTAGTCACCTGAGAAGATAGCAATACAGAAAGAAAGAAAGAAAGAAAGAAAGAAAGAAAGAAAGAAAGAAAGAAAGAAAGAAAGAAAGAAAATAGTGGTAAGAATACTAGGGCTGGGTGTGGTGTCACATGCCTATAAATCCAGCACTTAGAAATCTAAGGCAGAAGTATTGCTGTGAGCTAAAGGCCAGCTAGAGTTATAAGGCCATACCAGTCTTAGAAACCCAACCAAAGAAAAAAAAAAAAAAAGGATTTGAATTGGGTGTGGTACCACAAACGTATGACCCCAGGATTTGGGAGGCAGGTGCGGGAACATGGCCCTGAGTTCTAGGACAGCCTGTACTACATAGCTTAAGACCAATCTGAACTACATAGTGAGTTCCTGTCTAAGAACTGTAAGTGCCTGTAATCCCACTCTTGGGAGGCTGTAAACAGGGGGATCACTACGAGTCTGATCTAGTAATAAGACCCTGAACACCCTATAGACCTTTCCTAAAAATGCAAAAAAAAAAAAAAAAAAAAAAAAAAAAAAAAAAAAAAAAAAAAAAAAAAAAAAAAAAAAAAAAAAAAAAAAAAAAAAAAAAAAAAAAAAAAAAAAAAAAAAAAAAAAAAAAAAAAAAAAAAAAAA